>CM076578.1:1695604562-1695904520 GCA_034641835.2 Pinus albicaulis
ACTTATTGATCATTTCATTAAGTATCTACATTATCTCACCATCTATGTTTTGAAGAGGTTAATCCCCTCTACGGACAGAGGCGATCCCTACTAGCCCAGACCGGGTCTAGCAACAATCAATCACGCTACAGTGCAGGTTCCTAATTGCAAATAAACCGACTTGCGATGAACGCTTACATAGAATCCAACGTTGTCGTTTGTAGAAGAGGTGGTGCTCCCGTTCCTCTGCTCTGGCAGATCACAATCCTCACGATCTCTATGATCGGACACCTGCACATGCAAGAAAAAAAACAAACGCAAGCATAAAATCCAGTATATACAACTATATGTCAGTCGAAGAGGACATAACTCATGAACATAATCAAGAAAAAGAATGGAACCATAACCAATAGTCGCTTATCATTAATGAATCAAAGGAATAATACAACCATAGCTTCGACGCAACATTCTCCTTTGGCAGGTCGTCAGCAGAACATGTCTCAATAAAGCCTGTCAGGGATGGGACAAGCCTCTCTCTTCGGATACTTGACAATAGTCTCCTTGCTTGGATTTTTCCTTAAGGGAATCAAGAAGGCTCTTGCAGCATAAGGATGTGAAGGCTCTTGGGAACTTGGAGATTAGCTTGCAAAGGAGATGGGCAAGATTTTATAGATGGAGGAAGGGGAGTTGGGATCACTATAATCATGGGATTGGCCCTATCATCAAGGAAGCTTCCATGAGAGGTGGAAAACCACTTCCTCTACATAGAAATCCATAGCCAAACCTCCCAACTCAAGATAGATATCATTCCAGGAATTTGTTAGGACGAAACTTCTGCCATTTATTTTTAAAAAACACTCCTTAAATTGGCTAGTGCGAGTACGGCTCTGGGACAGAGCGCCAATTGGCGCGCCTTCTTTGAAGGATTTCCCCCATTGGTGCGGGTCATGAACTGGCTACCCGTGCCAATGCAAAAAGAGATGTCATCATGGCAATGAAAGCTCATGTCCAGAGGGATGTCATGAAAGTGTTTTCCAGTCTTGTCTCTACTCACAGGTCACGGAATGAGCCTTCCAATGTGCGGGATGGGGATTGCAGGGACGGTGAAAAATTGATGTGTAACAGATGCCCCCTAAAGCATGAGGCTCGAGAGAGAGAGAGGGGTGAAATGCTTTACGAGAACATGTCCGACTGGAAACAATGCCGTCGGAAAACCTGCGGAGCGAAGTACAACTGATGTCTCAGGGCGCAACCATCCATAACAAAGTCTACAATAATCTAGATCCAAGGCATGGACGCAGCCATCCAGACAGGATCAATAAATAGACTTAGGTATGGTCGCAGCCATCTAATCAGTGAGTCATGTAATAATAATCCACAAAATCGCAGCCTGGATTCCAACAGACAAAATCCAGGGTCTTGCGCTCCATCTCGACCCGAACAAAGTACAAGTTCAAGAATGCGAATGAGTGAGCTAAAAGTCAAACATGCAAGAACATCGTCCGATTACCAGCCAGTGATGAAAGCCGTTAACAGACACGAGAGGTACCACCAATAATGCCAATGGCCCTCAAGGTACTACAGGCACAATCTACGGCATGCAAATCAATGAGCTGGCATTAGACACCCGTAGAATCACTCGATCGAAGGCCAATGATGAAAACCTCACGTCGAATGCGAAGAACCTGCCATTGAGGCATGCAGGCTCCAAGGCACTAGAAGGGAGACTTTAGATCAGCTTCCTGGATAATGAGCTAAAGTCGACAGGAAGTGACCTTGATCGAAGGTGGGCCATAGTGTTTCCCACATCATCGATGCGAGACAGAGGAACATAATTTTTTTTGTGAATCAGGATCAGATGAGAATTAGAGGACGGTTGATATTTGCAGAGGTCAACTTCTCTTGAACATATAACGGCACGACAGTGGATTTGGCAGTATATGACATCAAAAGATCAGAGGTCATGGTGACAGGGCAAAGAGCAGATGAGAGGTCAAAAGGGATTATCCAAACCCACAAAGGCAAGTGAAGAATGAGATGAGATGTCCCCAACCCGACACGAATGTAGACAAGTGCCATGTTCAAGAGAGACATACTGCCGACACGACAATGATTCTGGTTCCATTTTTCCCCACCATTTCTAGTGAGTACCCCAATTATTTTTGATAACAATATTGAAGGGGATAGCATATGCTTGTAGTGTAAGTCCATCCTTCGGACGAATCCATCCTAGTACATTTAACGAGCCCTAGGAAGGAGAAACTCGAATAACGTCATTATGACTGATTCCAATGTCATCAGGGTTTAACGAGTCTGACAAAGGAAGAACTCTGTGTCTTTTCATGTTTAGAGAGTTTGAAAAGACAGCAGAAAGGTAAAATCCAGTGGTCCCTTTTCGTAAATAGTTTCTCAGACACGAAAAGGTAGAAAACAATATCTGAGAAAACCTCCTAGTCGCGATAGGCTAGGGTATTCCTTTTTCGTAAATAATCCATCCCAGCCCGAAAAAGGGGTAAACGTATACTGGGTAGATGTTTATTTGTGTCCACTTTAACGAGATCGAAACGACAAGGGCCTCGACAATCTTTCCATGTTTAGAGAGTCAGAAAAGAGCTAAAAGATGACTCCAAAAATGACTTTTTCGTGTATTTACCGAGTCCTAAAAAGTATAAAATACAACTCGTTTCACCGTCAAAGTCACGTAAAAACTTGTTGTTGCACATGAAAGCAAGCGTAAAACCCATTTTTGACAAAATATATTAAATATTAAAGAGAAATAACTTTCAAAAACCTATTTTGAGTTTAAAAAGCTATAAATATGCCAAATGGTAAAAATAAAATTACTTTTACTATTTACCTCATTTGGAAAGCAACAGTGGTCCATTTTGTGCAAATCTTCTGATGGCGATTGCGACCAATCCGGGCTACGATTCAGATTCCCGTTCATTCCAGGTATGAGGTGTTTCCCTGTACTCCATTTTAATCCGTTTTTTCATAGTTTTCCATTATGCAATAGAATTTTGTGAGGAATTTTTGAATTTTTAGGGCTCTGCCCATTAGCGTGGGTATCGTCCACGGACCCACGCCAATGGCATTTTATAGCCAAAGAGCCTGCACCAGCGACGCAATCTAATTTTCCACTTGAAATTTCCAAATAATGAATGAATTGCATTAATTTTTAAGCATAGCAGAGGTCTAATCAAGGGTTTTTGACCATGTGAATGCAGGAAACCAAGAAAAATATCCATCGAATGGAAAGAGAGGGAGCACGGGGAAGAATATGAACAGGCTATGGAGAATGAAACTTGTATGAATTCCCTCAAGTACTGCGGGCTTAAGAAATTCTTCCTGACACCTTACTTACGAGCTCCATCTGAGCTTCTACAATACCTGATCAGCATATGGGACGAACATGAACAAGTGTTCAAGCTTCGAGACCAGGTGTTAAAACTGGAGGTTTCTGATGTATACTTCATAACCGGACTATCACGCAGAGGTCTGGTGCCCATATTGATAGGGAGCAGACCATCTGGTGAGAATATGGAGCAAGTGATGGCACGTGTGTGCCCAGGGGCACAACTGGGATCTGGAAGCGGGAAGGTAGATATTCACACCATTCCTAATCTAGTACTCAGGGTAGTGCTACATACCATCATGAGGGCTGCTGGGTCACAGGCATCGCACGAGGCAACAAAAGACCAACTCTTACTGGCCTCAGAGTGTATGAGTCCCCTATTATTCGACTGGGCCACAACAGTGACCATAAATATCAAAAGACAGCTCACAAAGTGCAAGCAGGTCAAACTAAAGCAGTTTGGCTATGGCTCCATCTTGGTATCGTTCATTCTAGAATGACTACCTATCTTCCAAGGCCAAGGGGCCATAGTAGCTGAGCCGATACCATAAGACCCAAGGATGGCTCGCTGGGCAGCACTAATGCCCAGAGCAAGAGGAGGCCAATAGATGTCCTGGAGGCCAGAGTTTTTGGGTGGCTACAGCGTCAGTTGATTGTAGTGGAAGACTGGCCCTATGCTGGAACCGATTTCACTGGAGACCCAGATCTCCCACTTCTGGAGGGAGATAAGTGGGATGAGGAGTTGGGTATGATCCTTCTCTTTTTTATTTTTATGTTTTATGATTTTTTCGTAATACATGTCCGTTCTAACAACAATTTTATATGTATACAGATGTCGGCCCAGAGAGACCTGCCGGTATGTCTCCTATTTTACGGAGAACTCAGCCTGTAGCTGACCCTCAGGCGGAGGGTGCCGAGGGAGGAGAACTGATCCAGAATCTTGAGGGCATTTCCCGAGGGATTCTAGACTACGCACGGATGGCAGATGTACCACTAGCTTACCAGAGACATACAGTGGGAGTGCTTAGCCGCCTCCACCGTCTTCTGAGATGCCTAGTGTGCGTAGTGTCTTGTTATCATGAACACCATGTAGATTAGACACCTAGGGCTTTTTATCATGCATATTTTTGAGAGACATGTCGTCTCTGGATGTATTAAGATGAACATGTATATTTTTTTATTTATGTGATTCACACTATGTAAACATTTCGACACATATATATACATACCTATTTCTGGATGGATCTTCTTACATGCGATGATGTTTTGTTTATAAATTGCGCAAATGTCTATCTAGAACGAAATTAGCTACTACATCAGTTAATGTATTCATATGCCTGGGTATATGTTGATATGTAATATAGTCAAAATTTCTTTCCAGTAAACGAATACGCTGATACAGACATAAAATGGATGGGCTTCTAATAGAATAATGACCATTAAGCTGTGACACTACAAGTTGCAAGTCCAGATATACAAGTAATTCACGGATACCAAGGTTTACGGCCTCGATTAATAATTCTAACACAACACTATATTCCGCGATATTATTTGTAGCATGCCCCAGACACACACCTTGCAGGTTAACCAACTCACCAGCAGGATCGTAGATTACCCAGGCTGCCGAAGATAGATTCCTGGTACTGTGGGAGGCACCATCTGCGAAACCAATGAATGGATTGATGGACATCTGCACAATCAGGAAGACCCAATCAGCAGAAAGATGTTTACATTGCACACCACACCACACATGCACAGAAATGAATACACACACCTATGTACACACACCACACCAAAATAACTTAAGCGTAGTATTTCTTAAGGTACAGCCCATTTCTGGGCTGCACCAGCGGAACTCCTTCGTAATCTATGAGCTCATAAGCCCCATTTTTAAATACTCATTTTACTATATAGGGCCCATGCCACATGGGTTGGAACTTACCGGCTCCAAGTTTATCATGCGCTTGGTCGTACAGGAGGATGAGGTCTCCTTCGATGAAGGAACGTGGAGAGATTGATTGATCAAAGTGCGCTTTGACCCGCTTTTTTTGTGCTTCAATGGCTAAAGCAGCCAAGCGGCGGGTTTCACCCAACTGTTCCAGATACAAGAGTCACTCTTCCTCAAGAGAAGTGTCGGGCAAAAGTTCCACAACTAATTTTAAAGAAGGAATCTCGCACTCAACCGGAAGAGTTACTTCCAGACCGTACACCAATTGGAAAGGTGTGAATCTGGTTGCACCCTTTGCCGACGTCCGGTAGGCCCATAGAGCTGAGAACAATTGGAGGTGCCAATTGGACTTATGAATTCCAACTATTCGTTGAAGCATAGTGACCAAAACCTTGTTCACAGCCTCAACCTAGCCATTTGCCTGGGGGTAATATGGTGTTGAGCTATCGTGGCGTAAGCCCAATCTTGATGTCAGCTCGGCCATCATGTAATCTCGAAAGTGAGTGCCATGATCAGTCACAATGGCCTGAGGGACCCCCAAAACACGCAACGATATGGTTGAATATAAAATGAGCAGTCGTCTTACCGTCGACAACAAGTGTAGGCATCGCTTCGACCCACTTAGTAAAGTAGTCGATAGCGACGATTATATATGCATGCCCCCCGGCCGAATGAGGGTTACACGTCAGGAAATCCATGCCCCATTTTGCAAAAGGGCCGACGGTAATAACAGGATGTAATGGGAGAGGCGTCGCACGTATCTTGCGCTGAAAAACCTGGCACTCATGACATTTTCGAACTGCAACAATACAGTCTTTGAATATCGAGGGCCAGAAGTAACCTGCACGCAGAATCTTCTGGGCAGTAGCATATCCGGACATGTGACTGCCACAGGCACCACTGTGATAGTCATTCAAGACTTTTTCAGCCTCTTCCAAAGTCAAGCATCGACGGAGCACCGAATCTACTCCAACGCAATATAAAGTATCTCCTATAATGCGATAGGGTTGAGACTGAGGCTGAATCCGACGTCAGGCATCTTTAGTCAACTTAGACCGGAATGTCGAGGTCTAAAGATACACAATAATGTCCCCATACCAGGGATTACGAGTGCTAATGAGGAAGAGTGTATCGTCTGGGATATGCTCCTCAGAGTGAGATGGAGCAAAGTCTGTCGAGAGAGAGCAAATTAGATCTGCAAAAACCAGTGATTTGGTCGACTTAGCAGTTGTAAACTCCAAGTCGAACTCCTGAAGGATGACGATCCATTTGGAGTATTTTCCCCCCAGTAATTGTCTAGATAGTATATATGTCATGGGGTTGCAATATGAAACCATGGTTATTGAATGCAACAGGATGTAATGGCGAAAGCGCTGCATGGCGTGTACTGCTGCTAAGGCCAGTTTCTCGACGTGAGCATAACGTTTTTCCGTGTCGAGGAGATTTCGTGACAGATAATAAACAACATGTTCATTTCCATCATCATCATCCTGCACCAAAACCATAGCGATAGTGCTAAACACGGCGGCCAAATATAAAGTGAAGTCAAGATGATAGTTTGGTTGACGAAGCAATGGAGCATTAACCAATAACGTCTTAAGCTTCTCAAAGGATTGTTGAGCAATTTCGTCCCAATGGAAGGGAATGTTCTACTTTAAAAGGCGCGTGAATCCTTTGGCTACCTCCACGTAGTTCGGGATAAAGCCTCGAAGGAAGTTAGCTTTTCCCTGCAGACTCTGCAATTGATATAACGAAGAGGGTGATGGGAGATTGACTATGGCCTCGACCTTTAGGGGGTCAAGGCGAATCTCATATTTGGAGACTATGAACCCCAATAGACGGCCAGAATCCACGCAAAAGACACACTTATGAGGGTTAAGATGAATGTTATAGCGCCTACAATGAAGGAAAATCTGGTGGAGGTGTTCGGGATGGTCCTCTCACCGAGCTGAGTGAGCTGGCAAGTCGTCCAGATAAGGCTGAACGATATGGCGAATGTCATGAAATGCATAAGACATCGCATGCTGAAAAGTGGCTCCAGCGTTCTTCAAGCCGAACGAGATCTTTTTATTTGCAAAATTTCCCCACGGACAGATGAATGCAGTCTTGTGTTGATTAGCAGGATGAATGTTTATCTGATTATACCCCGAAAATCCATCCATTAGGGAATAAATCTCACTCCCAGCACATTCGTCTATAATTTGATCTATGAAGGGAGTGGGGTAATTATCCTTTGGACAGGCTCAATTAATATCTCGGTATTCAACACAAACTCTTATAGTGCCCTGTTTCTTATCTACAGGGACAATGTTGGAGACCCATTTTGTGATGGGAATTGGGTAAATCAAGCCTGTGTTCAGAAGTTTTTCAACTTCGGATTTTATGGCAACGACTTTGTGAGGATGTACTGGGCGTAAGCATTGGTGCATGGGTTTCGCACCAGGATAGGTAGGAATCTCATGCACTACGATACTGGGATCAATCCCAAGCATTTCCTCATAAGACCAAGCGAACACGTCTCTGAATTCTCAGAAAATATTGGTGTAAATCCGAATCTCTTCAGGCGAACAAGTAACTCCCACATGTATATTCTCGACTACCCCCGGTTTGACGGAGATGTCGATCCGGATGGTTTGAGTAATGTTACCCAGGTTTCCTTCTGAAAAGACCTTATGAGTCAATATAGGCGTCTGAAGAGGTGGAGTAGGAACCTAAGATGAAAAACGCTCTAAACAGTCTGACATTGCCCCTGGGCTAGGTATAAAGAAGGAACGATGATGTCCATCACTCCAGGGCAGCTCCTCAAGAGATATTGTTTCCACAATGGCTTCGTCAGAAGAAAAATTCTCTTTTAGAGGATCCAGCGAATCGACCTTGCCCAGCCAGGGGGATTGAAAATAGGTGTCCAGAGCCATGCTCGAAGGAGCATGTTGAGGAGGAGGAGGATCAGATGCGGCGACAATTTTACAGTAGCTAATCTTTACGAGAGTTAAGGGAATTGATTCTCCAATATAAGGCACCTGTTAAGGTGAAGGGATGATCCATGGGTCGTCGGACCTAGAGATCATATTAACTTGAACAATGTTGGGTGGTGGCGCGGGATAAAAACCCATGAGGAGGGGGTCTTTGAAGAGACTGGGTCCCACACTCTCAAGGGGATTGGGGATCTGATCCATGTAAGGAACGTTTTTCTCGGAAGAGGAGGTGAAGAAATACAACTGATCCACAGTGAAAATTTTTCCCTCGTGAGGAAACTTGAGAAGTCGAAAGAGGGTGGATGGCACGCATAGCATGGTGTGAGTCCAACTGCGGCCAAGAAGTATATTTTAGTTAAGCTTAGTGTCAACCACTTCTACTTCTACGTTGACTGTCTTCCCCTGTAAAGTAATCGCCAAACTCTCGAGAACACCCAGGGGTTTAGATTCCCGACCATCAAATGCTTCTAGAGCATTGGGTGATGATGACAGAGCCGGAGAGCCAATGGCCTTCTAGCAGGCGGATGACATGACGCAAGTGGACGCACCTTCATCCACAATGGCCCTATGGATGTTAAGACCGTTAATCCTGACTTGAATAACCAAAGTGATTTGATGTGGAAGTCGAGGGGCAAAGTTTTCCAAATCGAAGGTGAGAAGACTCGAATCGGCGGGATCGATTCCACCAATTGCTAGCAACAAAGCCTTCCGTTGTGATGGGAAACTTTGAATAACTTCCAGTGCGGACATAGCAGAAGGCGCCTATGACAAATCCTCAACAATACTGTAATGCTGAGTGGCACGGGCGTTTGGATTGTAGGAAGATTTTCGCAGAACACATTTAGAAGGTGGCTTCACAACAGGTTCGGCAGTAGGCTTCTCGATTTCGAAATGACCGGAGACAGGTGGGGGAGGTGGACCATCCACCACCTCCTTTCCAGCTGCCTGACACATTCCAGAATAGTCCTTCAACCATGTAGCGATGGAGACAGGTGCGGTGCCATTCATCATAAAGACTTGGGACCCAAATGGTGCAGATGGTGAAGACTGCTCAACCATCTGGGTCTGCTGAGACGGGAACGGTTCTTTTAGAACTGTCGTAGTCCCCTTCGAGCCTTTCAGGAGTTGAGTAACTTCAAATATTCAGGGAAAATCTTTGGTATAATGATCTCCTTCACAGATAAGGCAGGGATACTTCGGTTTACGTTGTGAACCATCCTTAGTGCGAGATTTGGACTCTGGCTTTGGGGCATCGGATCTGGCTTTACCTTTTCCCTTCTTTTTCCCTTTTGAGGATTTTTCCATAGGATTGGCCTGAACGGCGTTAACCTCCACAGTTTTTCCAGAACCGGTATGGGCAGGAAGAGCAGAATTATTGTTAGATGAATTAGACTTCTGCTTCCCATTCGAAGATTTCTTTGAATTTTGAGACACGGAACCAATGACACCATCCACCGCGGGGGTAGGTGGATCTTTAGAGGTTCCAGACAATGGAGCATTAGGCAATATATCATAAAGTGTGCCGGACTGAGAATATACAACATCCAGATATTGGGCATGCGCAATGGCTTGTTCCTCCGTCAAACACGCTCCCATCGCAATATCTTGGGCGATTTTGTTAACGAAGGAGGTGGTGAACCAATGAGTTAGTATCTGATCAAGTAAATGAAACTTGATCAGTCTACGACGACGTCACCACTCATGAATTTTATCAGAAATGTGAGTGGCTTTATCCTGCTTCAAAGAAGTAAGGAGGTGCATCCCGGCTTCGTAGCGAACCGGTAACTGAAAGTGCGTCAGAAAAGCCATGGCTAGAGAATTGAAATATTGAAAGATGCCATGGGATAATTCGATATACCACTTAGTGGTAGCACTAGTCAAAGTGCACTGGAAGAGGCGAAGACGAATTGAATCATCCACCCAAGAGTTGGACGAACACCAAAGATGGTAAGTCATCACATGAGCTTGGGGGTCCTCCCCAGCTTTACCCTAAAACTTGGGGCAATCACCTGGTATCTTGGTAGGAACCGGAGGCTAATAAGGATTATGAAAAATTGGATCATTGGTCAATTTTGAAACATCCGGTAACTCCAAGGTAGCCAGGAACGGCAATGGCGGATTGACTGGCATGCCAGACCCTCCAAAATGACTGGTACCTATACTCCAAGCTAGTTGAGAATATCCTTGCCCCCACGAGTTCTATCCCATAGGATTTCGACTGTAGGGGGTATAGGCCGTATAACCAGTCTGATTTGGCTGCTGGTAACCAATGTATGGGGCTTGATAACCAGAGTGTGGACCCTGATTATATGTCGGCCCTGTGTAAGCAGCATTTGGATTTGGCTGCTGAATATAGGTAGAACCGGGTTGATGAGGATAATACTGAGAACCTTGGGGCTGGTTATAATTCGGTTGAGATTGACCATGAGGATAATAACCGCCCTGAGGATGAGTAGGCTTCTGATAGGTGGATCCCTATGGAGTCTGATAATTAGGGCGCAGCTGTTGATTTGGCTACGACATCGAATAAATTGGCTGCTGGGAAGGGTTAATGGAATGAGGAGGCTGGCCTGGTTGGAGAGGCTGACCTGGCTGAACGAGCTGCCCTGGGTGAACAGGTTGACCCGGATAAACAGGCTACGCCAGTTGCGCAGGTTGACCTGGCTGTAAAGGAGCCCCAGGTTGTGCCGGATGGGCTGGTTGGCCTGGAGGCGGAACAACAGGTTGTGTCGGATGGGCCGGTTGGCCTGGTGGTGGAATGGAGCCAGGTAGTGGCTGGGAACCGGTTTGACCTGGAGCAATATTGTAGGATGGTCCCGGCTGATATGCAATGTTGGAAACAACAGGATACTGAGGTTGCATCAGTTGAGAAGGTTGGACTTGCCCCCCAAGAATATAGACCAGTCCCGGTTGGTACCCCGGTGGAGGCTGTATAGGTTGACCAGCAGGGTTGTAATACTGTCCTTGCGGACCGTATAATGGCCCTTGCTAGCCTGCAAGATAGCCTTCGATGGGCTGCCCCTGCGGGTCGTAAGGATAGCCAGGTGGGCCCGAAGGTTGGCCTTGGAAAGGTTTCCCTTGTGGGTTATAAGATTGTATAGCCTGGTTATACAGTAAACCTTGAGCATGAAGGTAAGCCTCTGGAGTGGGTAAACGCAACATGTTCCCGTGCTCATCATACTGATCCAGAAAAGCATACACAGGTGTACCATCCTGAGCATAATGTGAAAAGTATGAACGGTTAGGATCTTGAGAGGATGGCCCAACCTCAGGGTTCGGTCGTTGTAAGGACAACCGATACTCCTCCAGAGAAATTTTCTCCAGTATAGCAAATGCTATGTAGAGGTCTTCAGGAGGTGGCACAACCCTTGCGGACTGTGCCGTGATAGCGGGTACAGATGCGGCCACACAAACAGTGGGCCTGACGGGTACATAAGTGACATGAGGGAATGACGTAATGGGTGTCTGAGGAGACATCCCCAATGACGAAACAACCGGCCTCGTAGAAGGAGCAGATACCCCGATAGAGGCAGCGGTGGAAATAATCTCACCCAAAGATCTATACCCTGTCAGTAGTGAAGGACTGGGTGATTCAAGGTTGTCTCCTCAGAATAATCTTCGCGTGAAGAGCTGGTAGTTTTCACCAGACATTGGAATTTCCTCACTGGATTCACTCATGTTTGAGCCTACCGCTAGATCTTGTAATAGACGGCGAGGACTAGGAGGAAAAACAGTAGCTATAAAGGGCGAACCCGATTTAAGAGAAAGGAAATCTGCCCCTACTCTTAATTCAGACCAAGGGTCGGAAAAGGGCGAATTGAACTCAACTGGTCCCCCAAAGGGTTGCTCAGACAAAACCGGTCCCCCGTCAGGAAACTTGGAAACAACGGGCTGCTGTGGTTTAGTAGAGGATTGGGAAACCTCCGATGAATCGTCCATATAAGGACTACTAGTAGATGAAACTGAGGGTTCCGCCACTGTGGTAGTAACGATAAGAGAAGAAGATCAAACACACACACGGGCTGAAAAAGAGTCAAGGCACACAATCAAACGGCCACAAGAAAAATTTAACAGGGCGTGTGATCGCGGGTGATTAATTTTTTACCACATTAAAAACTAGAAACTTCACCGTTTCATGTTTTAAGAGTCGAGAAACGGATAAAAGGTGACTCTATCTCTTTCAAGTTTGAAACAAGCGTGAAAGGACAAGTGCTTGGTGATCCTTTCAAATTTAAGGAGTCAGAAAAGATCAAATGACTACTCAGGAATACTAGGCAAAAGGGTGTACCAAATAACCGCGAACTGCAATATACACCTTGGTTTCAAAAATGAAAGAGAAATCAACCAAGGACTTTCCGTATGTGCAGGAAATCTCCCCGAATGTTGTGTCTGGTGTATCACGGGTATAGGGCGGAAGACTCAGCTTCCTATGGATAAAGGATTGAAACCTAGTGGGGTCCCCCTTTATATATGCGATGGTACGGGGAGCACAAGTCCATACTAGTGCTGTCTAAAGGCAAGAGGCGAACGACAGCTACTAGGTTTTAAGACGCCGGAACACGTCTCTAGCCTAGACCTCTAAATCTATTTCATTAGATTTCAATGCTGCCTTAGTGTAAATTGAGTAAATTTTAAATTTTATCTTCAATTACATTTCATTTTTCAGGCCCTAACGAATGTGATGTCTCAAAAATCTCCTAAATGCAAAACTACATGCCACAGTATATCATTTCATTCGATGAAAGATAATTACAAGAGAGTTAAGAGCTTTTCACATAAGAACAAAATGATCAGAAAACAACCAATGATATCTCTAATGCAGCTAATGAAAACTAAAAAAATTTCGTTCAAAGTTATTAATTCACCAATAACACCGAAAAGATCTAATTCACATTAACTAATCGAAAGCAAAAGATATTTTTTTTTTCAATGTTTAAGAGCTAGATGCACTAAACAAACTGAAAACTAATGAGAAGAGAAATTTGAGAAATGATAATAAGAGAGCAAAAACAAGCAAATTCCACTCAATGGCAAACACAATCAGATCTCAAATCGACCGAAAAGTCCCTCAAAACCAGGAAAATCCCAAAGACTGAAATGAGCCGTGTTATCTAGGCCCAAAACGAGACAAGGAAGAATTTGAATGAAAGTGAAATCAGTCACTCAAAAAGTGCAATAAAACGATAAACGACTGTCAAACAAATGCAAGGAAGCAATCCCGAAGTCGACTGAACGAATGAAAACCAAAAACTCCCAAGGGAGGCTCGACTCACAAAAGCACCTAGATGCCCTAGGGCTAAAATGTGAAATCGAAGGAAATAGGCAAACAACCAAAGGATGGAGGTTACAGTCAGTCAAACTAGGCTCCAATTTACTCAAACAGTTGTAAAAACAAGATCAAATTCACAAATCAGTCCCAGAAAGCTTAAAACACAGAAAACCATAACAACTCACAAGATTGGCGCGACTGTGAGGCTGAAATTAGCACCAGAAAGGAATTGGCGTGGGTGATACACAAGCAACCTGTGCCAATGGGCGCGACTGTCGAGCTAAAAAGCGCGCCAGCCAAGTTAACTATGCAAAAATAAAAAACAAGCAATCTCAGACACATACCAGTGATGACAAGGCTAGAACAAAGCCAAACAAAAAGAAAAACTAGTCCAAAGAGCTGACCAAGAAAGCAAGGCCAAGAAATTGACCGAAAAGATAAGACAACACTCCAAGTCGTTCAGTTTATAAACTAAACTAGAGATTGACTAAAGCAACGTTGATCTACTTCGCTAATGCAGATCAAAAGCGTTTCGAAGGCTATCTGGTTGTACTTCAGGCTTCGTCTATAGTTTACAAAGCAAACAAAAAGCTGAGCTCCCCAGCAGAGTCGCCAAATTTTTGAAGAGGTTAATCCCATCTGCGGACAGAGGCGATCCCTACTAGGCTAGACCGGGTCTAGTAACAATCAATCACGCTACAGTGCAGGTTCCTAATTGGAAATAAACCGACTTACGATGAAGGCTTACCTGGAATCCAACGCTATCGTTTGTAGAAGAGGTGGTGCTCCCATTCCTCTGCTCCGGCAGATCACAATCCTCATGATCTCCATGATCGGACACCTGCACATGCAAGAAACAAAACAAACGCAAGCATAAAATCCAGTATATACAACTATATGTCAGTCGAAGAGGACATAACTCATGAACATAATCAAGAACAAGAGTGGAACCATAACCAATAGTCACTTATCATTAATGAATCAAAGGAAGAATACAACCATAGCTTCGACGCAGCATTCTCCTTTGGCGGGTCATTAGCAGAACATGTATCAATAAAGCCTGTTAGGGATGGGACAAGCCTCTCTCTCCAAATACTCGACAATAGTCTCCTTGCTTGGATTTGGCCTTAAGGGAATCAAGAAGGCTCTTGCAGCATAAGGATGTGAAGGCTCTTGGGAACTTGGAGATTAGATTGCAAAGGAGATGGGAAAGCTTTTATAGATGGAGGAAGGGGAGTTGGGATCCCTATAATCATGGGATTGGCCCTATCATCAAGGAAGCTTCCATGAGAGGTGGCAAACCACTTCCTCTACATAGAAATCCGTAGCCAAACCTCCCAACTCAAGATAGATATCAATCCAGGAATTTGTTAGGACAAAACTTTCGCCATTTATTTTTAAAAAACACTCCTTAAATTGGCTGGCACGAGTATGGCTCTGGGACAGAGCACCAATTGGCGCGCTTTCTTTGAAGGATTTCCCCCATTGGCGCGGGTCATGAACTGGCTACCCGCACCAATGTAAAAAGAGATGTTTTTAGGGTTTTTCACAAGGAGATGTCATCAGGGCAATGAAAGCTCATGTCCAAAGGGATGTCATGAAAGTGTTTTCCAGTCTTGTCTCTGCTCACAGGTCATGGAATGAGCCCTCCAATGTGCGGGACAGGGATTGCAGGGACGGTGACAAATTGCTGTGTAACACTATGTACAGTGAATTTCTCCACAAGAGGGAAAAATTATTTTTGGGTTTCATGGTCATTCTAGGACCAACACTTATGATGGAGATAACCCTTATTTGCATGACTTTGGACAAGTGTGTTATCATTCTTATTGTGCTCAGCTGATATGTAATGCTACTTACTACCTCATAGTAGATGAGGAAACATGCACAACTATTATCTTGTTGGAGGACCACTTGTCACATGATGTTCTAAAACAGCAGTGGGAAAGATTGTGATGTATCCACTAGAGAGACCATTGGTACCATCCAAATTTGCACATAACCTTCAACATTTTTCTGATTTGGGTACCACATGGTGATGATGTACCATTCACTTTGTATGGGATGGATTGGGCTCATGAAACTAGAGGAGGGGTCTTTGGAGATCCAGTTGGCCTTTTGTATCTTGAGGGAAACATTATTTCAGCCCAATATCATTAGTAGCTCTAAAATTTCCACAAGTGGAGAGAGAGACAGTGTGGGGTAGGCCATTTTGTCTACCATATTCAGTTATGCAGCCCACCTACATTGCGGGAGCCAAAGGTGGAGGAGTATTTCTATGAGTTACCATTTTGGAGGGTGACTCATTTTGTATGCATGATAGCCTAGGGATGGGAGCTTCACATGGGAATGATGGTTCCCAATATATTTCATATACCATTCCTCAAGAAGGCCTCTAGACAACATATTTTTTCCTCCATGGGTATTGCACTTTTTCATGATGATAGCTATTTGGGATTGTCACCAAAATCTAACCTGCATACTTGGGAGGAGCGAATTTGGAGATTTATTGATGAAACAACATCTTGTTCCTTGGAGGAGATTATCATATGAGGATGCTACACGAGGAGGAGAGGATGCTCTTTAATTCTATCCTTGCAGTTTCTTGAGGAGAAGAAACATTTGGGAGGGGAGGACTCTAATATTCCTAGATTAACATGCAACTAATAGGAATATAAATTTTTTCTTTTAACACCTAGTAGATTAATAAATGGGTAAGGAGGCCCATACATATCTTAAATAGGCATAAAATCCCTCTTGATGTGAAAAGGGATCATAATAATAGCTGTATCTTGCACCCTCATGTGTGAATAGGGGAAAATCCATATGGACAAGGTCAAGTTTGACCAAGTCAACATTGCTGTAATGGATGTTGGAGATCATCAATGGAGACAACGTAGTGATAGTGGGAGAAATATTCCATGATGGTGGAAACCCTAATGAGTGGGACCCAAGGTAAGAAGGCTCACACTTGTTTATAAGGAGGGCAAGGCATCCATAGTGAGGAATGTTATTGATTATTGATTTCTGGTCTACATGACTATTGTGCATTCTTCAATTGTTTAGTTGAGATTGTTGTGCTTCTTAGCACCGGGTGTTCTCGAGCGGGAGTCTCATCTGCTTTCTTGAGAGGTATCTTCGGAGAGTTTTTCACTTAAATTTTCCACACTCACGCTTAATGCCGAGCTACCTCCTTCAGCTACAACGCAGTTTCTATTTAGAGCTCGGTTGTGTTGCAGGGTGTTGCAGTGGAGGGTTGAGAAACCCACTTCTGGAGCTATTTTTTCAGAGGAGGAAGCATTCTTCTCTTTGGGAGATTAGTGAGGAATATCCTGCAACATATTTCACATCTTGGCACTTGGCAAACATATTTCCCATAACGTACAGTGTAGTATCCCTCTTTGACTGCATTATTTCAGTGAGAATTTCCAGTGGGGATTTCAATGCTTGATTTGGAGGGTGAGATCTTGAGTGTTAGGATCAACCTTTCAATTAAAGGACATATTGGAGGAGGTATATTCATCACATGTATCATATTCAGCCATATCCATCCAGTTATTGAGTTGTAGCTGCTATTCGGTCCTAGGGCTGCATTCTGACATTTTTGTACTTTTGCATATTTCAGAAAATCCTTCCCAGGTTGTCTTGAAAATGTATTTGGGAGGTTAGATATTTACTCCCGGCACTTCTTGAGCCATATATTTGCAAATATAACTTATGGTACATTTACAATAGCAGTGAACCATCTAAGACTGCACTGTATTTGTTCTTGGTTATTCTGCTATGTAGCATCATTTCATTTTTGGCCTATGTATTCATGGGAGGCCTGTTTGACTTGATTATTTGAGTTGTGCCCGCTTCTATTGTACTTATTTGTTGTTGATTTACATAATAAAATGTCTCCATGGTTTTCATACATTTTGGTGTAAATTTGTTCACTGCTATTTCTAGTTTTATATTCATATATTGCTGGTTCCCCATTTGGGAATATTACAACTGTGCAATGAAGTTGCTTTTTTATTTATTTTAGACCCTGCAAGTTTATTTTTTTCATTAATGACCGTAGCCCTGTTTGAAATGAATTTCGTTGTTTGACCATGCAACCACTTTGTCTCATAAACCCTCACCCACAACTTTAAATCCCTGTCCTCGCGCATTTAAAACTCCACCACCAACCATTTTCATTTGCTGCTATTTTCATTTGATTTGAATGGGCCTTGTAATTCTTGTGGAGCCCATGTATCCACGTCCTCATTTCCCTCGACCAATCACATGTTGAACGCGCACTTCTAAGCCTCATCGTCACCTCTGTAAACCATGCGTAAGCCTTGTCCCCACCTCTGCCAAGTCACCATCCCACCAACCAATCTGCGTTGTATCGCAAATTTTGAATCCTGCTTCACCACCCCACAAAATGGATGCGATAAAGAATTATGAAATGCGATTGTTTTTGTTTGAAGTCCGCCGGGGGTCCCTCACCAGCCAATATCAAGATGATCACATGGTTTGCATGTCCAGTCAGCAGGCGGCCGAATGGATGCGATAAATATCGCTTAAAATTTTTGTATAAAAGGAATTGAATTCTGCGAAAATGATTTTCTTAAGGTTTCAGACCTGAGGTTTAATTTTTTATTTTTTAATTCCACGACATTTGTTTTTGTTAAGTCCTTTGACTTAGGATATATATATATATACGTTATATATATACATTAAAAACTTTAAAAACTTTATAATATATATAAATTTAGTTTGTTATATAAAGTTAACACAACGAAAGAGCACATATGACTGTGTAATGTATTTTGTAAGCCAGAAGGCAGAAAACAAAAAAAGGATAGGGAGAAGTTTAATGTAAGAGAGCAATGTGTTTCAGTAGAAGAAAACATAATTTTTTTTGTTAACCCTGAACTAAAGATTTAGAGGAAGAAGACCTTCATTTTGCAATAGATTTCCTATGCTTAATGAAATAGAAGTTTTATGCATCTTTGTCCAGAATATTTTTTTTGAATCTTTGTGTTGAGTTAAGGAAGTGTGTTTCGTGTGTGTGTTTGGAATACTTCAAAAATTTCAACATCTAGGTCTAAACTATCCTCAGAAAAAACAAATTCACCTCTGAGATATCCTCATAAAAACTCCAATCTACGTCTGAATTTTCCTCAGAAGGACACCAATAGAGCTCTGAAATATCCTCAGAAGAACACCAATCCAACTCTAAACTATCAATAGAGGAAATGGATTCCTCGGCTAGAAGCCATGACATAGAAAGAGAAACAAAATTTACTCTATCAACCACCGGTCCTCATTCTATGAAAGGAAGATATGGTGTAGAATTTGCTAATGTAGTTCAATTAATGGAGTTTGTTTCAAGGCTAGAGCATGTCGTAGAAGCTGTAAAGGAGCTCAAAATTCTTGCAGGATTTAGACCTTATGATTCTACAGAGTTTACGATTTTGGAAATCCCTATGAGCGTGAGAGTGAACCATTTTCAACCGTACGCTGAAACAAGTTGTACAATATTGTATCATGGGAATACTTAAGTTCTCAAAGTTTTGTATTCATTGTTACAAACTTTGTATAATATAACATTTATAACTAATATAACACACTTGCTGGTACCGTAGCTAAGGAAGTTCATGTTTAATCGTTGGTGCAATGAAATCTTGTGAAGTAAGCTTATCAACTTCTCCAATTGTTCGAAAATACGAGTCTATGAGTTTATATGCCTAACGAGAAAGATATTATACTTAGCGTTATTTTTTTCAAACTATTATAGTAATTTATTTTTTTAATATAGTGAAAGAGGTTGTTGTCTTAACTTCATAAATTGCGCTCTCTTAGATCTTATGCAATTCTTTAAGGTACTAATAAACATTATAAAGGTTTCCATTATCTTCAAATATTGTGGTATAAAATTTAATTAAGAATATCCACTTTTCACAATTAAAAATGTTATGCAATTCTTTAAGGTACTAAGAGATGATCAAGGCATCTAACCTTTTTAAATAGTGTTATAAATTCAATTTAAAATATCTTGCTTTCCCAATTAATAATGTTAATGTTATCTAATTCTTTAAGGTATTAATAGAGAGTAATAGAAAAACATTAGGCTCTTCCTTCATATTTTTCATTATAATTATTAATGAATCTAAATATATGTTTATTGATTAAATTTAAACATGAAATTTTAGAATTTCATGGTTGTCATTATTTTAATGTATATGATAAAATGATTCTTGATTTATAATTACTAGTTATATTTCATATAATACTTCACACCTCTATATATAAAAATATTTTTATTTTTATATAGTTGAAGTTGTAATTAGGTTATGTCTTCATAATTATGATCGTGTAAAGAGTAAAAAATAGTGTTTTTCAGTTGAAAGAAAGATTTAATTTTCTTTCTTTTAAATGTCCAAATGGGACATGATAAAAATAATGTTCTCTTATAACTCAAATACATTATTTTTTACTCTTTACAAGATCAAAATTATGAATACCAAACCTAGTTACAACTTCAACCCTCCCTCTTAACTAGGGAGGTATTCATAATGAATCATTTGGGTATTCTCAATTTGAAATATTTTATAAGGAATGATCATGAAGACTAAGATAAGTATCATCATCAATACCATCACTAGCATCAACCACATTCTCATAACCCAGTCAGTTTCTTTAACATATGACACATATCCATTGGTTGGTAAACAAGATCTCTCTAGAAAGATGAGAACATGATCCTGTTGAAGCCTAGAAAATCTCTGCTTCAAACATCGGGGAAAACCACCCGGTCGGGACCTTAAGACAGCTCCTTTTCCGTTTGGTATGGTGGCTCCGACTGGATTTAAAGGATCAGTTTCCTTGTAACTAAATGGATTGGATTGGATGGGTGGAAATGGGACTAATTTAACTGAAATAAAACTATCTAATTTAAACTAAATACTGATAAAGAAATTCTAACACTAACCCGGGTAATTATATGTGAATGCAACTTAAGATTATTCCAATTCAACAATAACCATGAAAATGCATTATTAATTAAATTGAAATGTGCAGAAACAAATAAAGATAACTCTGTTTAAGAAATTAAACAGAGTTGTATTAGCATATTGCATTCATCATTGTATACCATCTACATGTAATTATGAAAAATAGCGTTTCAATTATACTCAGAAATGATATATAAAAGGAAGCGTTGTGAAAACAAATATACATATAAATGATAGCAATTTTAAAATGAATATCATAAGACAAAATAAATCAACAGTGAATAGATAGAAATAGGTTGTTCATCTTGAGGACTTTCAAATGCAATCTGATACTCTATCCAGTAACTATGATGCAAAATCAAATTCCAAAGGTACAGAAATGCAACACTTCAAAGATAATTTCGCATGAAAATCACCAGATGTGATCCTTTTTAAAAAATATATAAGACAATGGAGTACAGAAATGCAATCTCCAAGTCCAAAAATATTAAGATCCAGGACCCCACTCTAAATGCATGAGAGGGGTTTAAATACTACTTGGCTAAATCTAAAAATAGTTTATTACAAAAATTAAGGATTCGGTTCAATGACCGTCCTTTTCCTAGGCTAAAATACAGTGAAATTAAAACTAAATCTATCTATCTATGAATTTGATCTTTAAACTTGCAGGCATCTAGCATAGTTTTGAGAAGATGCGGTTGACCGACTTCAGAATTCAACTGTCCTGAAAGGACAGAGTCGGCAAGCATAGGAGAAATCTTCTCTGTGGCATTGATGATACAATTAAGCGCACTGTGATGACTGTGTGCCTTCACCAAGTACATCCAGTATGAGTCCCAATTTAATATTGTCAGCCCTTGGATGGATTTTGCACTTTCTTCTGCCTTTTGCCTCCATTCTGTTTGCAGTTGATTTGCCTGTGGGAGATATCCTGGAACAGTTTCTGGGATCAAATTAGATTTGTGTAAATTTTCATTTACACAATCAGTGAGAATGTTTGCCGCTGTAGTGCCTCCTTTGCTGCCTTTTATGCCCTTCTGATTTGTGCATCCCAGTTATTGAACAATATTTCTTTATGGTTTTCATTAACGATGGGTGCACCAGATTTTCTGCTTTCTTCTGTCTTTTGCCATGCCAGATAATCATTGATCTTTTCATTAATCAAATCATAATCATTTCGTAAATCTACGACATGATTTGTGATTTTATCGCTCTCTTGGCACAAAGAATTCCATTGCAAGATTTTTTGGCAGAAAACTTCCTCTTGTTGCAGTAGTTGATTGTTCAAAGAGATAGTTTTTGAAATGAATTCTGGAAGCTTAGGATCATCTTTATGCTGATCTTGGATAATCTGTATTTGTTTGTCTTTATCAGCCAAGATTTTTTGATGTCCTATTTGCATTTCTTGAAGTTGTTTTTGTAACTCTTCAAGTTTCAATTGTGCTTCCTTATTGGCCTGTACCTGTTGCAATTGTTGTTGCAGAGCTTTTACCTGTTCTTCTTTTTCTTTAGACTTATTGGAATGTTCAAAATCTCTGTCAGATTTTGATTTAGATTTACCTGTACTTGAACTGCCGTTAAGACTAACACTAGGAGTTTTCTCCCTTGCGGGCTCTAAGCGTAGATTATCCAAAGGAATAGGAATTAGTCTTCTTTCTCTGTAAAGCTTGAATTCCTGAAATTCCTCTGGAGATAGCTGCGCTTGAGCTGAATTCAAAACTTCTTTGAATTAATTTCTTGCTTGGAACATATCATCAAAAAGATCCTGTTCCCCGGAAAATTCCCTTACTTTGATTGCATTGGTAAAATTATTAACAATATCATTTGGGTCGAATAACCTTCTCGAAAATTTGAACAGCTGTAGGCATGTAATGTTTCCTATCTCTTGAAATGCATGACCAATATCAAACAGTGAAAATGTTCCACATTTTACGGGAAATTGTGGCCAAATGCCCCTTTTCTTCTCTTTTAAATCTTTTTTTATACCTCCCTGGCCACAGGTCTGATAAGCAATTTCCCGAGCTACAAGTCTATCTGGAACATATAGGGGTAACACATGGGGAGAAGCATAACTTCCAAAAAACCTAATATAAGTGAACAATTCTTCTCCAAACCATCTCGCGACGGGGAGAATATCAACCTCTGTTTCTGAGGATAACCTCGGGGCATCCTTATTATACAATGTTCTGTACAATGGCAGCATTATTCCATGACAAATTTGATAAAAATGGGGGATAAAATCAGACTCCCATAGTTCTTTATGGTACACATGAATGGGCAAAGGATCGTGGATAGTCCATTTCCAGCCCATCACAGGGAATTTAGAGACATAGCAGATGGCGTCCATGACATAAGCAAATAAATAAAAAGGCGGATAAACCCGCTGGGAAACATTTCGTTTAGACCGGTAGTGAAAAATAGCAGTGGTGAGATTATCAGATAGGATTTTGGCCCAGTCTACAATTGTAGAATTAACAGCCGCATTCAACAAAGGAAGCCATTCGGGTAAGATCATATTTATGTCGGGCTTTCCAAAAAGCCTGCATAACATGGCAGCAGTAAAACAATAAGGAGAGGTAAGTGAACCCGTGTTGTACATACCTTGTTTGTTTTTCTTCAATGGTTCACTTCTTTTGGTCCACTCCTTTGTGCATTCTGCCAAATTTGCATGTTCTTTGGAAAAATCTTCCATGAATTGTTTGTTGTAAGTCGCCTGAGGTTCTGGCAACTTATACATTAATCTCAGATCTTCTATGGTGAATGAACCGATTAGCTCTTCAGATGGAGTTCTGAACTGTATGTCTGAAATATCGGTGCTATCCAGCACCCATCTCACCATGTCTGTATATGGGAGAATCCTTGGCCTTGCTGCTATTCTATGCAAAAATGAGCAAGCCAAGTCTCTAAGGGTTGCTTCAGACGTATTCTTGGAACCTGCTGTAGCTGCAACTTTTATCACCACAGGGTTTTCTTCTTCTAATATATTATACATTCCTTCCCAAGTGGATATACCGGCATCCTTATTACAGGCGGTGTCTGCGTATAGCGAAGCCATTTCTTTGTTTTCAGAATTTGAGCTCTTCTCCTTCTTACCCATAGTGTTTAGTGGAAGCTTTGTATAGACATTTTCTCCTTCGTGCCTGCGTTTTACGAATAAATGAGAGTAATGGTATAAGAAAGGTGATGAGACTGTTTTAAATGTGAAAGCAGATGAAATATAATATTTTAATTGTGAAACGACTTTCAATCCGAACACAATCTCATTTACCATTAATAATCAATCCAATCATTTAATTTAATCATTAAAGCGCATAACGGATTTGACATATGGGAAGATTTCCTTGGGATAGCACGCCTACATGAATTTGCGACATTGCGATCTGCGATTTGCTGCGCAATATTTAAATATCGCAATGTCACAATATCGAAAAATGAAGTTATCGCGGTTATGAAAATAACGCAAAAGCACATATCGCAAAATCACAAAAGCGCATGTCGCAAAATCGCAAAAGCGCATATCGCAAAATCACAAAAGCGCATATCGCAAAATCGCAAAAGCGTATGTCGCAAAATCGCAAAAGCGCATAATTGAAAAGAGCATAAAAGATATTCATTAATCATTTCTGTTTTCTGCGCTATGCGATCTGTGATTAATGCGTTTTATTAAAGACATATACCATTTTGTTATGGATGCGCTATCTTGTTTAAAGAGAAATTTTATTATAATCTATCATAAACTTAAGTGTTTCTTAATATTCTTTCTAAGGGATTTCTATAGGTTTATGATAGAAAGTTTTATTTGAAAAGGCAAACAAATCCTAATTGATTTTTTTGGATTTTTAACTAACGGTCCTCATTTATTTAGTATTATTACTAATATTAAATAAAAAGGGGGGTTGTTGCTGGTCACAACAATTGGCGATTCACTGAAATGAACAGTTATCTCTGAAAAAATAAAATGAACATTCTATCTTTAGTAAATAAAGGTTTTTAAAGATAATGAAAACTATCTTGGGATAATTTAAATAAAATGTAACTATGAAAAAGAAATAAAAATCATTTCATAATTTCTTTCTAATTCCTTTAAGAAATAAAAACATTTTGGGTTATCTCAAGCTTTGATTGGTGTTAATAATGAAGTAAGTGGATCTTTCCAAGTTTTGGTTTTATAATATACTCTATTGCCATAGGTATTGCCTCTGCTGCCAGCAAACGTTCATAGTCTCGACAGGGTTACCTTTAAACCATTAACCATTCATTGTCCCATCCAACTAAAATTATGACTTTTTAAAAGATAAATTCATAAGACCTATTATCTCATGTTTTTTGTCTTTTATTTATTTTATTTTAAGAGCCATTGTTCTGGTTTGGTAGCCAGTTAATAACAATGCCATTCACTAGTTATAATTAAACTGAACAAGCTGGCTCGTGATGAGACCCCTTGTCTTATATTTATAAGCCATTACCATGTTTTGGTATGCAGTATTGGTAATGTCAGTTTTATTACTCCTTATGAACATGGTAAGTCAACTCGTAATGAGACCTCTTATCTCTTAAAATTTTCGTATAATTTCTTAGAATTACATTCTAAAAAATCACAACTTAAATGGATGGGGTGAAATAGTTTTATCCTTAAGAATCAATGGATGACAATTTTCAGAGTTTTTTTGAGTTCCAAAACTTTGAATTTTTTTTTTTTACTATGATCGATAACCTTTCTCTGCTTAATAAACTTATAATGATTTACATTCTTCTCAAGTTTTCAAAAGATCATGCAAATGATTGAAATAATCTTTCAAAGTTTAACATTTTATTTTAAACTATTCAAAAACTGTGATCATTACTTTAAAAATTCTTATTTACACAAAATAAATATTTATAATATTTTTCCAAAGAAATTTTCCTAAATAGTAAACAATCAATCAAAGACTCATAAACGACCTTTATTTGCAAAAACAAAAATAATCAAAAAC
Organism: Pinus albicaulis; assembly: GCA_034641835.2. Classification (NCBI taxonomy): domain Eukaryota; kingdom Viridiplantae; phylum Streptophyta; class Pinopsida; order Pinales; family Pinaceae; genus Pinus; species Pinus albicaulis. The sequence continues at coordinate 1,695,630,051 of CM076578.1, forward strand.
TTTGCAGAAAGAAATATGTACAGTTTAAGAAGGGGTTACCTCCTTATGAAAAGAATTTCTTCAAGATAAGCCCATTTATAGGAAGAGACTCTCTCTTACCTGTTAGATCTTGGAGTATGAATGTATTTGAGCTTATCTTTTCAACGATCTGAAATGGTCCAAGCCACATTTTCTGAAATTTGGTATGTTTACCTTTCTCTTCGTGTGCTTTATCCCATTTCAAAATGAGATCACCAATTGACAAAATTTTTGAGCCGGTAGAACATGCATCAAAAGAAGATTTTACAAGCTTTTGATGTTTTTCATGAGTAATTTTTGCTTTATCCCTATCTTCTTCTAATTTAAGGATTTGATCATATCTCAATTGAATGGATGAAGAAGGATTTTCTTCAATAAAATGCACTAGGGCTAATGATGGAAGAGTTAAATTTGATGGTATCATAACTTCTTTTCCATAAACCAGATTGAAAGGTGAAGTCCTTATTGAAGCTTTTTCAGTGATACGATCAGCCCATAACGCAAAGATTAAATATTTATGCCAATTCTTTTGATTTTGATCAACGGTCCTTTTAATGATTTTGATAAGGTTTTTATTAGTGGATTCAGCCAAACCATTACCTTGTGGATAATAATTTGTTGAATATTTTAATTTAAAACCTCTTTTGACTGCAAATTCAATTAAACTATTTCCAGAGAAATAAGATGCATTATCAAAGACAAGAGCTTGAGGTACACCAAACCTGGTTATGATGAATTGATCTATGAAATCAATAATTGCATCAGAATTGGCTACCTTCAATGGGATTGCCTCTACCCATTTTGTAAAGTAATCAGTTGCAGTAAGGATGTACTTGTGTTGTTTGGAAGAATGAGGTACTATTTCACCAATAATGTCAAGCCCCCATTGTTCGAATGGTTGTTCAATAGTTACTGGTTGCAAAGGAAAAGTTGGTTTCCTTTGTCTTCCACTTGCAGTTTGACAAATTTGGCACTTCCTTACGTAATCATGCGTATCTTTAAAAAGGGTAGGCCAGTAATAACCAGCATGAATTATTTTGTGAGTTGTGGTATCACCTCCAAAATGACCTCCTGCTGGTCCATCATGCAACTCCTGCAAAACCTTTTCAGCTTCAGTCTTTTCAAGACATCTTAATAAAATTGAATCATAATTTTTTCTAAATAACACATTATCAATGATCTCATATTTAATAGCCTTCAACCTTAAAGCGCGTTTACTCTTATAGCTGAGATTAGAAGGAGCATACCCATTTTTCAAGTAATAGATAAGATCAGTATACTGAGATCCATAATTTGTAACATTTATCTGACTTACTTGAATATCTTGATTTGAATCTTAATTTTCTGGTATATTATGAGCTCCTGCCAATAATCTGCAAAAACCTTGTCCTCTAACAATCTTAGCTGGTTTAATATCAATATCATATTCTTGCAAGGTTGTTACCCAGTTAGCTCTCTTTTCTCCTACTTCTTTTTGAATTAATAATTGTCTCACTGCAGAGAATGGGACAATGATTTTTGTATGTGTTTTCAAGAGAAAAGGTCTGAAATGTTTGATTGATTTAAATACAGCAAAGGCTTGTTTTTCAACATCGGAATAATTAAGCTCAGCTCCTTGCAGATTTGAGCTAAAGAAAGAAATTGGTGCTTCGATTTCTTGATCATTGAGTTGTGTTAAAACGGCTGCATAAGATGTTTCAGTGGCCAGAGTATACAAAGTAAAATATTTAGAAAAATCCAGGGTATTCAATGCTGGTACATTAATGATCGCTTGTTTGATTGAATCAAAAGCTTCTTTTTCTTTATGCGCCCATTTAAATTTTGAATTCTTCTTGATCATATTTTGCATAGGTAAAACAATTAAAGAAAAATCAGGAATAAATCTTTTAACAAAATTGATCTGTCCAAGAAATGATTGCATGGATTTTTTGTTATGTGGTAAAGAAATATCAGAAATTTCTTTCACTCTATCTGGATCAATATATATACCATCTTTTGACACAACAAATCCTAAATGTTTTCCTTCATCTAAAGAAAAGAAAGATTTCTTTGGATTTAAGGAGATACCAAACCTTCTACATCTTTCAAATATTTGTTTTAAATCATGTAGATGATTGGTTCTCTTTTTTGAAAATACTGTTATGTCATCAAGATAAACAACAACTGATTTATTGATCAGACCTTTGAATGCTATATCCATGGCTCTTTGAAAAGTTTCTCCTACATTTATTAGACCAAAAGGCATTTTCTGATAAGCATAAGTTCCCCATTTTGTTCTAAAAGTTGTTTTCAATCTGTCATCTGGATGAACTAAAACTTGATTATAGCCCGAAAATCCATCAAGAAAGGACATAAGTTCAGAACCAGCTACCTTTTGAAGTATCTGTTCCATGGTTGGCAATAGGAAATTGTCTTTTAAACATGCCTTGTTTAAATTTCTGAAATCAATACAGATTCTTATATCACCATTCTTCTTCCTTACAGGTACCATATTGGAAACCCAATTAGAGTGCCTGACTGGAAAAATGATTTTGGCTTTCAAAAGTTTATTAAGTTCTGATTTAATTTGAATTTCGAGATTTGGATGGATCTTTCTCAACTTCTGTTGAACAGGTTTAATATCAGGAAGCATTGGAATCGTGTGTTGAATAACCGAAGTATTATACGTTTTTAGATCACCATAATTCCAAGCAAAAATGTTCTTATACTTGTTCAGCAGTTTAATGAATGCATTCCTTTCCTCTGGTGTTAAATTGAGTCCTAAATTAACGTTTTGAGGTTTGGAATCAGAACCAAGATTTACTAATTCAAACTTCAAAGTGGAACTTTGAAGTTTCATATTAGTGACTTTCTTGAATCTGTCTTTAATGTCATATAAATCCTCTAATTTAACAACAGATTTTGGAATGGGGTTTTCATTACCTTTTGAAGCAATTTGTAAATCATGATCATCTTCGTCAATAATTTTCTCATCATATGATTTCTCTGAGGTCATGAAATTTAGAATATCTTGATCATGATAGAATACTCTCCAATTTGTAACATTATCTGGGACAGATGGACGAAAAATCAATTCTACAGAAAACCTATCAGGACTACAATCTTCAGCAGGTAGGAGTTTAGATGCAACATTAGCTAACAAGTCAACTGATGTATTCTGATTCCTAGGAATAGGAGAAATATTGAATGCTAAAAAATGAGTGGTGAGGTCTTGTACTAGGGTTTGATAGTGTTTAAGATGTCCTGAAAGGCAATGAATAGTATTCCTAACTTGTTTAATGACAATTTCGGAATCGCCAAAGAATTTCAAGTATTTAACATCTAACCCTATAGCTTTATAAAGTCCTTGAACCAAGGCTTCATATTCTGCAGTATTGTTAGTACACTCAAATTCTAATCTACATGACAGCATGGTTTTCTCCCCATTTGGATCAATTAAGATGCATCCAGCTCCAGCTCCATCACTAGACTTCGATCCATCAAAATATAATGACCAAAATAAAGATTTGTCTATTGGCTTATCTACAATTACATCAGAAATATTTACAATTCTGGAAGAATCAGATTGTGAAAAATTTTCTATCTGAGAAACAAAAGTATTTACAGAAAAAGGTGATTGAGGAGCTTTGAAATTTCCATGAAACGATTCAGTAGAATAACCTCCAAGAATATTGTTGTTGAATGACACAGGTTCATTAGGTTGTTCAAATTCAGTGACAGTGTGCGTCATATGTTTTTCTCGTTCAATTTTGATTTGATTTGGTTTCCTTTTGTAGGGAAGCCACATGTGTTAATAATCAGTTGAGATATAACCATTAAGTTTTGCAGACCAGTCCCTGCTCAAGATTAATCCATAGAATTCAGGAATATCAGCAATCAGAATATCAATTCTTTGGACAATCCTAGGATCAGAGGCTAATCTGATAGTAACTGAATTGATTTCTCCTACCACTTGGACTTTAGAGCGATCCAGCTGGACGATATGAACTGCTGATTTCTGTGGTTCAATATTCAATTTAGCACAGACAGAAGTAGGCATTATATTGGAGGAAGCTCCAGAATCAATCAAACAATTGTGCAGATTTTTATTGTACATCTCATAAGTCAAAAGAAAAGGAGGAGTTTGAGAATTTGAATTTTCCCCAATGAGCACAATATCAGTAGCATCTACCTTATCTGGTGGCTTACCAGTTCCTCTCGCTGCTTTTGCAACTACACCGCTTGGTAAAGGAGCAATTGGTGTAGCATTTAATTCTTTCAATAGCAACTTTTGCTGGTGTTTTAGTTTGCTGAGTTCATGTAAGGGAATGTTGGCTTTGATCTTTTTCATGTCTTCGACAATGTTGTATTCCATAGGATCTGACACTACTAAAGTTTTCACTGTTGATGTGAGAGGATTAGAAGAGGATGGCTGATTTTGAGTAGGTGATGGAGAAGTTTTCTTCACAGTGGATTTGTCTTTGGTACTTGGAGTTGTAATTTTCTTTTTAGGAACTATTTGCACTGGTTCTGCTGTAGATTTACTCCTAGTACTTACAGGCATAGCTTCTTCACTATCAGAATTAGGGAGAATAAAATCCCACATTCCATTCAATTAAGCTATTTCTTCATTTTCATCTTCTTGATCTGATACTATAGATGTATCTTCTTCTTCTTCCTCTTCTTCCGATTCTGCATTAGAGATTGCATTAGGAGGTTTAGATTCAACTTGGTTTCTTGTGAAATTTCGGAATGGTTTCTTGGTAGAAGTTTCAGCCACTTTTTTTTTTAATTTCAACCATTTCATTTGACATGGTTTTAAGAACTTTCTGTAAACCTTCCATGTCGTATGGATCTTTGGCCTTTTTCTTTGAATCATATCTGAAGCTGACCTTCTTTGATTTCCTTTCCTCAATAGAATTTTTCTTTTCCAGAGAAGTAATATGTTTTTCCACTGCAATAGCTTCTTTCATATTCTCAGCTAGTGTAGGCTTTGCAGCTCTGTCTACGAAAATTTCTATGTTTGAGGGTAAGGCAGTTATATACCATTCAATTCTGACTTGTTCACTGGGTTGTGAATCTGTATGAATTTTTTTCAAGAGTTTGTTGAATCTAGCATTGAATTCTTTTATAGGTTCCTTGGGTTCTATCTTCAAATTTGAGAGATCATTGAGTAAAGTTGCAATTGATCGGTCATCTCCAAATTTGGTCAAAAAATGATCTGCAAAAATGTCCCAACTCGTTATGGATCCTGGTGGTAATGAAAAATACCATGATCTTGCTTCTCCCTAAAGAGTATATGGGAATAATATAACTACAACATCTTCGTGTATGACTCCAATCAAATTTATAGCCAGCATAAAGTTATTGATATGTTCTTCAGCTTGAATGTTAAGATCTAGGTTAAACTTTGGAAGCCATTTTCCAGGATTGTCTGGTAAATCATGTAAAGGTGCAGCCATGCTGACTACTCCTGGAGTAGACCATGGTCTCTGTGCCATTATTGGGACGAATATTGGAGGAGTAGTAGAAACTGGTGGTATTTGAATAGAAGTGGTTGGAATAGATGATGTTGAGATTGATGAGGATTGAGGAGAAGATGTTTGTGGAGATGATATGGAAACAAATGTACTTTGTTGAGTTGGGATTTTGGAAACATATATTTGAATATTAGAGGTTGAACTTATATTACTTACTGATTCCGATTGAATTTTTCTTGTCTTGACTCTACTAGGTAAAGGGAATTCTTTCGGAGAAATACCAAGTTTTTCACTTTGAAGCCTAGTAAGAGGTTTGGAAGAAACAAATTTTGAAGTAACACTACCTTCAGATATTTCAGACTCTTCAAGAGATAATGAGAATCCTTTCAATTTATGAATTAGATCTTGAACTTCAGGAGACTCGGGATGTTGTTTGTCTGAATGTTTTGAGATTTTGGTAGTGGGTGTTTGAATATTTTCTGCAATTTCTTCTCTAGGATTTTGAATTTCAGAAGAAATTGAAGAAGTTAATGAGGGTGTTTTGCTCTCAGAATGGATTGTGGATAAATATTTACTTGCCATTCATAGCTCAGGCCCTCCTTCTAGCGCCAAAAATGTTGAAGCCTAGAAAATCTCTGCTTCGAACAGCAGGGAAAACCACCCGGTCGGGACCTTAAGACAACTCCTTTTCCGTTTGGTATGGTGTCTCCGACTGGATTTAAAGGACCAGTTTCCTTGTAACTAAATGGATTGGATTGGATGGGTGGAAATGGGACTAAATTAATTGAAATAAAACTATCTAATTTAAACTAAATACTGATAAAGAAATTCTAACACTAACCCGGGTAATTATATGTGAATACAACTTAAGATTATTCCAATTTAACAATAACCATGAAAATGTATTAATAATTAAATTGAAATGTGCAGAAACAAATAAAGATAACTCTGTTTAAGAAATTAAACAGAGTTGTATTAGCATATTGCATTCATCATTGTATACCATCTACATGTAATTATGAAAAATAACGTTTCAATTATACTCAGAAATGATATATAAAAGAAAGCGTTGTGAAAACAAATATACATATAAATGATAGCAATTTTAAAACGAATATCATAAGACAAAAGAAATCAACAGTGAACAGATAGAAATACCTTGTTCATATTGAGGACTTTCAAATGCAATCTGATACTCTATCCAGTAACTATGATGCAAAATCAAATTCCAAAGGTACAGAAATGCAACACTTCAAAGATAATTTCACATGAAAATCACCAGATGTGATCCTTTTTAAAAAATATATAAGAAAATGGAGTACAGAAATGCAATCTCCAAGTCCAAAAATATTAAGATCCAGGACCCCTCTCTAAATGCATGAGAGGGGTTTAAATACTACTTAGCTAAATCTAAAAATAGTTTATTACAAAAACTAAGGATTTGGTTCAATGACCGTCCTTTTCCTAGGCTAAAATACAGTGAAATTAAAACTAAATCTATCTATCTATGAATTTGATCTTTAAACTCGCAGGCATCTAGCATAGTTTTGAGAAGATGTGGTTGACCGACTTCAGAATTCAACTGTCCTGAAAAGACAGAGTCGGCAAGCGTAGGAGAAATATTCTCTGTGGCATTGATGATACAATTAAGCGCACTATGCTGACTGTGTGGCTTCACCAAGTACATCCAGTATGAGTCCCAATTTAATCTTGTCAGCCCTTGGATGGATTTTGCTCTTTCTTCTGCCTTTTGCCCCCATTCTGTTTGCAGTTGATTTGCCTGTGGGAGATATCCTGGAACAGTTTCTGGGATCAAATTAGCTTTGTGTAAATTGTCATTTACACAATCAGTGAGAGTGTTCGCCACTGTAGCTGCCTCCTCTGCTGCCTTTTCTGCCCTTCTGATTTGTGCATCCCAGTTATTGAACAATATTTCTTTATGGTTTTCATTAACGATGGGTGCACCAGCTTTTCTATCTTCTTCTGTATTTTGGCATGCCAGATAATCATTGATCTTTTCATTAATCAAAACATAATCATTTCGTAAATCTATGACATGATTTCTGATTTTATCGCTCTCTTGGCACAAAGAATTCCATTGCAAGATTTTTTGGCAGAAAACTTCCTCTTCTTGCAGTAGTTGATTGTTCAAAGAGATAGTTTCTAAAATGAATTCTGAAAGCTTAGGATCATCTTTATGCTGATCTTGGATAATCTGTAATTGTTTGTCTTTATCAGCCAAGCTTTTTTGATGTCTTATTTGCATTTCTTGAAGTTGTTGTTGTAACTCTTCAAGTTTCAATTGTGCTTCCTTATTGGCCTATACCTGTTGCAATTGCTGTTGCAGAGCTTTTACCTGTTCTTCTTTTTCTTTAGAATTATTGGAATGTTCAGAATCTCTGTCAGATTTTGATTTAGATTTACTTGTACTTGAACTGTCGTTAAGACTAACACTAGGAGTTTTCTCCCTTGCAGGCTCTAAGTGTAGATTATCCAAAGAAATAGGAATTAGTCTTCTTTCTCTGTAAAGCTTGAATGCCTGAAATTCCTTTGGAGATAGCTGCGCTTGAGCTGAATTCAAAACTTCTTTGAATGAATTTCTTGCTTGGAACATATCATCAAAAAGATCCCGTTCCCCGGAAAATTCCCTTACTTTGATTGCATTGGTAAAAATCTTAACAATATCATTTGGGTCGAATAACCTTCTCGAAAATTTGAACAGTTGTAGGCATGTAATGTTGCCTATCTCTTGAAATTCATGACCAATATCAAACAGTGAAAATGTTCCACATTTTACGGGAAATTGTGGCCAAATGCCCTTTTTCTTCTCTTTTAAATCTTTTGTTATACCTCCCTGGCCACAGGTCTGATAAGCAATTTCCCGAGCTACAAGTCTATCTGGAACATATAGGGGTAACACATGGGGAGAAGCATAACTTCCAAAAACCCTAATATAGGTGAACAATTCTTCTCCAAATCATCTCGCGACGGGGAGAATATCAACCTCTGTTTCTGAGGATAACCTTGGGGCATCCTTATTATACAATGTTCTGTACAATGGCAAGCATTATTCCATGACAAATTTGGTAAAAATGGGGGACAAAATTAGACTCCCATAGTTCTTTATGGTACACATGAATGGGCAAAGGATCGTGGATAGTTCATTTCCAGCCCATCACAGGGAATTTAGAGACATAGCAGATGGCGTCCATGACATAAGCAGTTAAATAAAAAGGTGGATAAACTCGCTGAGAAACATTTCGTTTAGACCGGTAGTGAAAAATAACAGTGGTCAAATTATCAGATAGGATTTTGGCCCAGTCTACAATTGTAGAATTAACAGTCGCATTCAACAAAGGAAGCCATTCAGGTAATATCATATTTATGTCAGGCTTTCCAAAAAGCCTGCATAACATGGCAGCAGTAAAACAATAAGGAGAGGTAAGTGAACCCGTGCTGTACATACCTTGCTTTTTTTTCTTCAATGGTTCACTTCTTTTGGTCCACTCCTTTGTGCATTCTGCCAAATTTGCATGTTCTTTGGCAAAATCTTCCATGAATTGTTTGTTGTAAGTCGCCTGAGGTTCTGGCAACTTATACATTAATCTCAGATCTTCTATGGTGAATGACCCGATTAGCTCTTCAGATGGAGTTCTGAACTGTCTGTCTGAAATATCGGTGCTATCCAGTACCCATCTCACCATGTCTGTATATGGGAGAATCCTTGGCCTTGCTGCTATTCTATGCAGAAATGAGAAAGCCAAGTCTCTAAGGGTTGCTTCAGACATATTCTTGGAACCTGCTGTAGCTGCAACTTTTATCACCACAGGGTTTTCTTCTTCTAACAGATTATACATTCCTTCCCAAGTGGATATACCGGCATCCTCATTACAGGCGGTGTCTGCGTATAGCGAAGCCATTTCTTTGTTTTTAGAATTTGAGCTCTTCTCCTTCTTACCCATAGTGTTTAGTGGAAGCTTTGTATAGACGTTTGCTCCTTCGTGCCTGTGTTTTACGAATAAATGAGAGTAATGGTATAAGAAAGGTGATGAGACTGTTTTAAATGTGAAAGCGGATGAAATATAATATTTTAATTGTGAAACGACTTTGAATCCGAACACAATCTCATTTACCATTAATAATCAATCCAATCATTTAATTTAATCATTAAAGTGCATAACGGATTTGACATATGGGAAGATTTCCTTGGGATAGCGCGCCTACATGAATTTGCGACATTGTGATTTGCGATTTGCTGCGCAATATCGCAATATCGCAAAATGAAGTTATCGCGGTTATGAAAATAGCGCAAAAGCGCATATCGCGAAATCGCAAAAGCGCATGTCGCAAAATCACAAAAGTGCATATTGCAAAATCGCAAAAGCGCATATCGCAAAATCGCAAAAGCGTATGTCGCAAAATCGCAAAAGCGCATAATTGAAAAGAGCGCAAAAGATATTCATTAATCATTTCTGTTTTCTGTGCTATGCGATCTGCGATTAATGCGTTTTATTAAAGACATATACCATTTTGTTATGGATGCGCTATCTTGTTTAAAGAGCAATTTTATTATAATCTATCATAAACTTAAGTGTTTCTTAATATTCTTTCTAAGGGATTTCTATAGGTTTATGATAGAAAGTTTTATTTGAAAAGGCAAACAAATCCTAACTGATTTTTTTGGATTTTTAACTAACGGTCCTCATTTATTTAGTATTATTACTAATATTAAATAAAAAGGGGGGTTGTTGCTGGTCACAACAGATCCCAAAAAAACTCACTCTACAAAGAGATCACAAAACGATTTGAAAACAAGTACACTCTAGAGAGTGATCATAGCATAATGTTGGGAGGCTACAACCTATAGGACCATTCACTTTAATCCAGGTCACAGTGACATAGGGATATTATACATAATCAAGTTACTATACAATGAGACAAAGAGAAAAATTGTCCTCTACCAGAACATTTCCCTATACATGTCATAGTGACACGAGGACTACAACTCAAATGTGGTAACTATACAATAACATAGGGAAATGTTTATCTATGAGACCATTCTTCGTAATTCGGGTCAAAGTGAAACATGGAATACATCTTTAGTCAGGTTACTATACAATGGCACAAGAAAAATTTCAGACCACTGGGCCTATGTAATTAACAAAAGGATAATATCCCTAATCAGGTCAAAGTACATGACATAGGAAGAATATAAATCCATGATTCTATCCAATGTTTCAAAGTATTCTCCCTAATATTGGTGAATTTACCTGACACATGGATAAAATTCCTAATTGTAACATCTCTGATTTTCTTTTTAATACAATCTCAATGCTTAAACATTAATGGTCTCCTTAACCCCTTGTCCTTGTGACATCTCTGCTATTACTTTAGGGATCTTATTATAAATAAATCCTTTATAGGAGCACTTGTTGGATACTGGTAACCTCCTTCGAGGATTCCCCGTACATCTGCTCCAATACTTTTTACATAATATCTTGTTCGTATCTTCGAGAATAATAGATTAATTCCATTGAACAATGGTGGCTTGATAGAAAATACTCCTTCATGACTTCCCATTTTGAGGATCTTCTTCAAACGATTAAGCTTCTTCTGAAGGACCTGCTCTGATGCCAATTTTTGGGAAAAATATTGAGAGGGGGGTGGGGGGTAAATCAATATTTATAACTCACTATAAAATTTCACTTTTTATTTACTGATTTCTATACGTGACTTTAATGAACCCAGCTAGTGTATACACGTGACTATCTTTAAGAAAAATTGTGTATGTCCAAAGATCTTACTATGCAGATAATTTTTTACGCAGATCATTACATCATTCATTTATCAGATGTTTAGTAAGAAGTAATCATGTGTAGAAAGAACAGAATAATTTATCACACATAAGAAATACTAATGAACACCAGGAGTTAAGGTGGAAACCCAATTCGAGAGAAAACCATCACTGTTGTTATCTTTGTCTTCAATATTTATTATAAAGAAAACTTCTTACAATCTTGTATTGGTGGAGACTCATACCAACACGTAGGCACCCACCTGTAGAAGGCTGCAACCTTCTCTCGTTCTCCAGATACCACTGGAAGGGAGCTCCAACCCCCTAATCTCGTTTACCAGCTACCATTGGAAGGGAGGTACAACCCCCTGTTTCTCGTTTACCAGCCACTCTTGGAAGTGAGCTACTACCCCCTGATCTCATTTAGCAGCAACAACTAGAGTGGATCTATGACCCCATCACTAAAGGCTTCGACCCTCAGCACCACCACAAACCATGTTTCATAAATTTTCACATTGGATCCAAATAGCTTCGATTTCTAGACTGGACCCACTCCACACATTTAAGCTCAAAGAACATAAATCAAACTCAAACTCATAATCGTATCAAATCATTCTCTTAATCATTAATAAACCAACCAATCACTGATCTTTAATCATAATCAAGTAGAAGCATAATAAGTATTCAAAAAACTTAGATCTGTATGAAGATACCATTGATAGACAACAGTAATACAACAAAACAAATAAGAAATTTCCTTCCGCACACTTTAGTAAAACCCTAGATCCCATACACTCTTTTACTTAACTAAACCTGCATATATATTCACTTTTACAGATATGAACCTACGTATATATCTGCAACTATTTCAGGACTACGTAAATCTTCAGAATAAATAATCAGCTCAGATATTACCCTTCACTTCAACAAACATTCTCCAAATCACAGATCTAAACATTTCATAAACAAATCTAGAAAATAAATAGTCATTTCAGATCTAGAGATCCTGATCCGTCATTTTATTCATAGTTGCATTATTATTTCAGATATATCAATAAATTGTAGCCCATTCCATGTAGATATACTTCATAGTGAAGTATTCATTCAACAGCCAAACACATGCACACCCTTTGCACTATGATCTTCTTCTCCTTATATTTTTTTATCGTTTACCAATACCATGAGCCAAAACCACACAAGTGTCGATCGTATTCTTGGATGGAACATAATAGAAGATATAACGCTCAATATTGTGGGCTAAAACCATGGTAATTCCCCCTCATATCATAATTTTAGAGCGCAAAAGTCATACACAACTTGGATTCTTCGTACCTGCGTGTATACATGAATTATCCTCCTAAAAAATGTGTATATACTAATTTTGGATGTATACACAGCTTTCCTCTATACTAGCATGCATATGTACACGGGTTGCCTTCATCAAACCTGCATGTACATTGTGACATTTTATATTTATCATTTCTCTGATCCTAACTCGATTTCCTCTCTTTGTCACTTATGAACTGACCTGTAGATACATCATTTTTACATGTTTAACAAATAGGTTGATTATCAAAGGTAACTCATGAAGTAGGTTTCCATCAAGGCCAACTTCATCAAGTAGGTTGCCATAAAGGACAACATATTCCATCATATTGCCAACAATATCTCCCTTTGTACTTGATGGCAACCATGATGGTGTTTTATCACCAGAAAAGATAGACACATTAATCATAACTATTATTCAAACACCAATATACTCTCCCCCTTTGACATCAAGGGAAAAGGGCGGATCAATACCAAAACATGGTTTCTCTTCCCTTGTACAAAGAAGAGCTCTTTAGATTTGATGTGCACCGAATTTACCATGATACACTAAAGTTCAAGCTAAATCTTCAGACAGATTTTCCAATGACATACACGAATCTATAACTCAACCAAGTATGACCATTCCTATCACCAACAACTCATACTTACATAAATGATCCAACCGAGTGGAATCAGATATTTTTTTCAACTACCCAATCAAGTGGGTTTACAAATTTGACTCAACTACCCAACCAAGTGGGTTTAAAAACTTGACCAAGTCCTTACGTTACTGAATATAACAATTTTACATCATAGGTCTCAACATTACCTTTTCATCAAATAACTGGTATGAATTTGTATAACGATGACCAAAAGACCTCAAGAGAGGGATGATATTTTAGAACCACCATAATGCCAACAATGCAGTATTCATATCAAGGCTAATGCTCCCCATAAGCTTGAGCATCCTGAACACCTTCACCAACAAATTCCTCAAAGCATATTCATGAAGTAGATAATCAAAACTTAATATCATATCAGCAATTATAGCCATCAGATCAAGAAAATTGTAACTGTTAGGAACATATCATAAAATTGTTCTCGACTCCGTCTCACGTTTTTCTTATCAGAGAAAAACATATGCAACTATATCCAATGGAACTCGTGTGTATGCACGGATTTAGGTCATACAACCCATGTACAAAAAGTGAAATAATAGAAATTTCACATATCCATTTCCCCCTGGACTTATACATTTTTTACGTGTCTTCTGTTGTCACATCAGAAGCACTATTAGAAATAAATACAACCCAAATTACCAAACCAACCATGGGAATCACCATATGTGGCTCACCCTGTGATGATACATTACTGATTCCTATAATGTATCTCACATCACTAATGTAGTCATTATCTGAAGTAAACTTTATAAATAGATGACTGTAGTAGGATCAATATTACCTACATTTTTTACCAATGCTTCTTCTTTTTCCATGTTTGATTGAAATTTATTATTGTGTGCTGCAAATTCTCCAATTTCTTATATTTGTTCATCATACTTATTGTGCAATCAGTGGCCTTATGCCCAAATGTGTTACAATAGGAACAGCATCCATGAAAGCATCCTTTCTTTCTTGATCTATGCAATTCGTCAATAACTGGATCCCTTTCTTTTGGGAAATTATCATCATCCATGGTACATGCCATGAGAACATGCAGAACTTGATCAGAATCTTCTTCACCCTCATTTGACAATCCATTATTATCTTCATATGTATAATAACTCCTTCCCTTTTCAAATTGTTTCCCTCTATCATGATTTTTTTTATAAGGACATTAAGCAGCATAATGACCAACTCTACTACAAGAAAAACACTTGAAGGGAAGCTTACCTATGAATCTTCTAGTACCTAGTTGAAGTCTTCTCACAAAATTTGCTTCTTCTTATTTTTGTATATAACTTGATTCCTTGAGAACTTCCTTTTCTTTTCCTTCTCTAGCTTGCGAGGGACCTCCGCTTCTCATTTAAAAAGAAATCAGGATACCATGCAGTTGAATAGCAATAAGAGTTTACAGATCCTACTTTTCTTCAATAACTAACACTTTTTACTCAAACTTTGGAGTTATGGATCTCAATATTTTCTCTAATAACGTTGAGTATTTTATATCTTCACCCATATTCCTCATATAATTCACAATCTCATCTAGTCTTAGGAATAAAATTCCAACACTTTCATCATTGTGCATTCTAATATTTTTATATTGAATTCTAAGAGTTTGAAGTTTGGCACTTTTCACCTTTGCATCACCTTCATAGCTCTGAAGGATATTGTCCTATATTTCCTTTGCTGAATTGAGCTGCATAGCTTTGAATTTTTATTTTTTTTCTTTTTTTCTAAAAGCTTCCTCATAAATCATTGACAACTTTGGCATTGATTTCATATCTCTTCCTTTGTTATACATCTATAGGAGCACTTGTTGGATATTGGTAACCTCCTTCGATGATTCCCCATACGTCTGCTCCAAGAATTTGCAAATAATATTTTGTTTGTATACTCCAGAATAATAGATTACTTCCATTGAAAAATCATGTCTTGATAGAAAATACTCCTTCATGACTTCCCATTACGACAAATCTCCTTCAAGCGATCAAGCTTCTTCTGAAGGATGTGCTATGATACCAATTGTTGGGAAAAATACTGAGAGGAGGAGGGGGGGGGGGGGTGAATCAGTAATTATAACTCACTGTAAACTTTTACTTTTTCTTTTCTAATTTCTATACGCGACTTTAAAGAACCCAACTAGCGTATACACATGGATATATTTAGGAAAACTTTCGTATGTACAGAGATCTTATTATGCAGATAATTCTTTACATAGATCAGTGTATCATTCATTCATTAGATGTTTAGTAAGCAATAAACATGTGCAGTAAGAATGGAATAAATCATCGCACATAAGAAATACACATGAACACCAGGATTTAAGGTGGAAACCCAGTTCGGGAGAAAACTAGAGCTGCTACCACCTCTGTATTCAATATTTATTATAAAGAAAACTCGTTACAGTATTGTACTAGCATAGACTCATGCCAGCACATAGGCGCCCACCTACAGAAGGCTGCAACCTTCTCTCATTCTCCAGCTACTACTAGAAAGGAGCTCCAACCCTGTGATCTCATTTACCAACTACCAATGGAAGGGAGCTACAAACCCCTTCTTCTCATTTACTAGCCACTCCTAGAAGGGAGCTACTACCCCTTGATATCATTTACCAACAACCACTAGAAGGGAGCTATGACCCCCTAATTGAAGGCTTTGACCGTGAGCACCACCGTGGACCACATTTCATAAATTTTCACACTGGATCCAAACACCTTCAACACAATACAAGTTGTAGGTTTCTTTTGATCATATTTTTAGACTGGACACACTCCACACATTTAAGCTCAAAGAACATACATCAAACTAAAACTCATAACCATATCAAATCATTCTCTTAATCATCAATCAACCAACCAACCACTGATCTTTAATCATACTCAACTAGCAGCATAATCAGTATTCAAACAAATCAGATCTCTATGATGACATCATTATAGATAACAGTAATATAGCAAAATAGATCAGAAATTTCCTTCCACAGATTTCAGCAAAACCCTAGATTCCATATGCGCTTTTGCTTAACTGAACATGCATATATACACGCTTTTACAGAGATGAGCTTTCATATAGATTTGAAACTATCTCAGGACTACCCAAATTGTAATAATAAATAATCAGCTCAGATTTTACCCTTCACTTCAACAAACATTCGCTAGATCAAAGATATAAACATTTCATAAACAGATCTAGAAAATACATAGTCATTTCAGGTCTAGATATCCTAATCCATCATTATATTTAAAGGTGCATTATTATTTTAGATCTATCAATAATCTATATCCCATTCCATGTAGATATACTTGAGAGTGAAGTATTCATTCAATATCCAAACACATTCACACCCTTTACATTATGATATTCTTCTCCTTAAATAGCTTTAGCCCTTACCAATACCATGAGCCAAAACCACATAAGTTCTGATGGTATACTTGGATAGAATCTAATAGATGAAACAACACACAATACTATGGGATAAAACCATGGTAGTTCCCCCTGGTATCATACTTTTAGAGCACAAAATGCATACATGACTCAGATTCTTCGTACCCAAGTGTATATACGACTTCTCTTCATAAAAACTGCGTATATACTAATTCTAGATGTATACATGGGTTTCTTGTATACCAACCTACTTATGTACGTGGGTTTCCTTCATCAAACCTGCTATTAAATTGTGACATATTGTATTTATCATTTGTCTTATCCAAACTAGATTTCCTCTCTTTGTCACTTCAGAATTGACCTATAGATACGTCATTTTTATATCTTTAACAAATACATTTCTTATCAAAAGGAAACTCATCAAGTAGGTTTTCGTCAAGGACAACTTCATCAAGTAGGTTTCCATCAAGGCCAACATATTGCATCATATTGCCAACAATCTCCCCCTTTGGAGTTGATGGCAACCATGACAGTGTTTGATCACCACAACATATATATTCATTAATAATAATTATTATTCAAACACCAAGATACTTTGCCCCTTTGACATCAAGGGAAAGGGGCGGATCAATACCAAAACAAGGTTTCTCTTCCCTTTTAGAAAGAAGAGTTCTTTAGATCTGATGTGCATTGAATTTACCATGGTCCCCTTGAGTTCATGTTGAATCTTCAGACATATTTTTCAATGAAGTACATGACTCTATAACTCAACTGATTATGACCGTTCCTATCACCAAGGACTCATACTTACATCAATGATCCAACTAAGTGGAATTACATATTTGGTTCAACTACCCAACCAAGTGAGTTTACAAATTTGACTCAACTACCTAACCAAGAGGGTTTACAAATTTGACCAAGTCCTTACATGACTGAATATAAGAATTTTACATCATAGGTCTCGACATGAACTTTTCATCAAATAACAAATATGACTTTGTATAACCAAGACCAAAATACCTCGAGGGAGAGATCATATTTCAGAACCACCATAATGCCAAAAATGCATTATTCATAGCAATGCTAATGCTCCCCCTAAGCCTCAACATCCTTAACACCTTCACCAACCAATTCATCAAAGCATATTCATCAAGTAGATAATAAAAAATTAATATCATATCAGCAGTTATAACCATCAGATCAAGAAAATTGTAACTATCAGCAACATATCAGAAATTTGTTCTTGAGTCTGTCACATTTTTCTTAGCAGAGAAAAATATATGCAACTGTATCCAATAGAACTCATGTCTATACATGGCTTTAGTTCATAAAACCCACGTACAGAAAGTAAAATACTGGAAATTTCACATCTCCATCACTCCCTGGACTTATACATTCTATGCCTATCTTCTGTTGTCACATCAGAAGCATTGTAAGAAATAAATACAACCATAATTACCAAACCAACCATGGGAATCACCATATATTGATCCCCCTATGATGATACATTACTGATTCCTATAATTTATTTCACATCACTCCTCTAGTCATTATGAGAAGTAAAATTTAGAAATAGATGATTACAGTAGGGTCAATATTCCCTATGTTTTTTATAGGTTCTTATTCTTTTTCCATCTTTGCTTGAAATTTATTATTGTGTGCTGTAAATTCTCCAATTTCTCTTATTTGTTCATCATACATAACCTGCAATGAATGGCCTTATGCCCAAATGAGTTACAATAGAATCAACATCCATGAAAGCATCCTTTCTTTCTTTATCTATTCAATTCTTCAATAACTAGATCCCTTTCTTTTGGGAAATTATCATCATCCATGGTACATGCCAAGAGAACTTGTGGATCTTGATCAGAATATTCTTCTTTCTCATTTGAAAATCCATTATTACCTTCATTTTTATAATAACTCCTTCCCTTTATCATGATTTTCTTTATAAGGACATTTAGAAACATAATGACTAACTCTACCACAAGCAAAACACTTGAAGGGAAGCTTACCTCTGAATCTTCCAGTACTTTGTTGAATTATCCTCACAAACTTTGATTCTTCTTCTTTTGATATATAACTTGATGCCTTGAGAACTTCGTTTTCTTTTCCCTTAACACATCTCTTAAAAGAAGCTTCCTTGACTTGTGAGGGGCCTCCTCTTCTCATTTCAAAAGTAGTCAGGATACCATGCTGTTGAATAATAGTAAGAGTTTGTAGATCCTGCTTTTCTTCAATAGCTAACACTTTTGACTCAAAATTTGGAGTCAGGGATCTCAATATTTTCTCTACTAAAGTTGAGTATTTTATATCTTCACCCATATTCCTCATAGAATTCACAATCTCATCTAGTCTTAGGAATAAAATTACAACACTTTCATTATTGTACATTATAATATTCTCATATTGAATTCTAGGAGTTTGAAGTTTGGCACTTTTCACCTTTGCATCAACTTCATAGCTCTGAATGATCTTGTCCCATATTTCCTTTGTTGAATTTAGCTGTATAACTTTGAAAAATTCTATTTATGACAGGCTTCCTAAAAAAACATTGACTGCTTTGGCATTGATTTCATATCTCTTCCTTTCTATTGCATGTGTAGGAAAAATTGCTTGATACTCATAACCTCCTTTGATGATTCCCCATACGTTTTCTCCAAGACTTTACAAATAAGCTCTTGTTCATATCTTCTAGACTAATAGATCACTTCCATTGAAAAATGGTGGCTTGATAGAAAATACTCCTTAATGAATTCCCATTGCGATGGATCGCCTTCCAAAGATCAAGAATCTTTTGAAGGACCTACTCTAATACCAATTGTTGGGAAAAATACAGAGGAGGGAGGGGGTGAATCTGTATTTATAACTCACTGTAAAATTATAATTTTTCATTACTGATTTCTATACGGAACTTTAGTGAACTCAAATAGCATATACACGTTGTTATCTTTAAGAAAAATTTCATATTTCCAGAGATCTTATTATTAAGATAATTATTTACTTAGATCAGTGCATCATTCATTAATCAGATTTCCAGTAAGCGGTAATCATGTGCAGTAAGAACATAATAAATCATCACACATAAGCAATACACATGAACACTAGGACTTAAGGTGGAAACCCAATTCGAGATAAAGCCATCGTTGTCGTTTCTGTCTTCAATATTTATTATTATGGAAACTACTTACAATCTTGTATTGGCACAGACTCATAACAAAACACGAGCACCCACCTGCAGAAGGCTGCAACCTTCTCTTTGTCTCTAGATACTACTAGAAGGGAGCTCCAACCCTCTGATCTCATTTACCAGCTACCACTGGAAGGGAGCTAGAAGCCCCTACTTCTCATTTACCAGCCACTCCTAGAAGGGAGCTAATACCCCCTGATCTCATTTACCAATAACTAGTGGAAGGGATATACGACCCCCTCAATGACGTCTTCGACCCTCAACACCACCGCAGACCATGTTTCATAAATTTTTACACTCGATCCAAACAACTTCAACACAACACAACTTCTAGGCCTCTTTTCATCAGATTTTCAGACTAGACCCACTCCACACATTTAAGCTCAAAGAACATACATCAAACTGAAACTCAGAACCATATCAAATCATTCTCATAATGAACAATCAACCAGAAAACCACTGATCTCTAATCATAATCAACTAGCAGCATAATCCATATTCAAACAACCCAGATCTGTATGAAGACATCATTTATGACAAAAATAAAAAAAAACAAAAAGGATTAGAAATTTCCTTCCACACATTTCAGCAAAACCCTAGATCCCATATGCGCTTTTTCTTAACAAAACCTACATATGCACATGCTTTTACAAATACGAACTTGCATATAGATCTACATTTATTTCAGGACTACACAACTCTTCAGTATAAATAATCATCTCATATATTAACCTTCACTTCAGAAAACATTCGCCAGATCATAGATCTAAAAAATTCATAAACATATGTAGAAAATACACATTGATTTCACCTCTAGAGATCCTAATCCATCATTGTATTCATAGGTTCATTATTATTTCATATCTATCAATAAAATATAGCCAATTCCATGTAGATATACTTTAGAGTGAAGTATTCATTCATTATTCAAACACATGCACACCCTTGGCACTATGATCTTCTTCTCCTTCTATAGTTTTATCCTTTACCAATACCATGAGCCAAAACCATAAAAGTGCCTATGGTATTCTTGGACGGAATCCAATAGACGACACAATGCTCAATAGTATGGGCTAAAACCATGGTAAGGCCCCCTGGTATCATAATTTTAGAGTGTAAAAGGCATACGCAACTGGATTCTTCATACCCACATGTATACACAACTTCTCTTCATAAAAACTACATATATACTAGTTCTAGATGTATACAAAGGTTTCCTGTATACCAACCTATGAATGTACATGGGTTTCCTTCATCAAACCTGTGTATACATTGTGACATATTATATTTATCATTTCTCTGATCCTAACCAGATTTCCTTTCTCTGTCATTTATGAACTGACCTATATATACATCATTTTTACATATTTAACAAATATGTTGCTTATCAAAATGAAACTCATCAAGTAGGTTTCCATCAAGCACAACTTCATCAAGTAGGTTGCCATGAAGGACAACATATTGCATCATATTTCCAAAATTCTCCCCCTTTGGACTTGATGGCAACCATGATTGTGTTTGATCACCACAACAAGTAGATACATTAACCATAACAATTATTAAAACACCAAGATACTCTCCCTCTATGACATCAAGGGAAAAGGGCGGATCAATACCAAAACAAGGTTTCTCTTCTCTTATAGAAAGAAGAGCTCTATAGATCTAATGTACACTGAATTTACCATGCTTCCCCTGAGTTCATGCTGAAACTTCAGACACATTTTTCAATAAAGTACATGACTCTATAACTC
The DNA here is from genome assembly GCA_034641835.2 of Pinus albicaulis. Classification (NCBI taxonomy): domain Eukaryota; kingdom Viridiplantae; phylum Streptophyta; class Pinopsida; order Pinales; family Pinaceae; genus Pinus; species Pinus albicaulis. The sequence goes on from CM076578.1 coordinate 1,695,651,617, forward strand.
AATCGAGTATGACCATTCCTATCACCAAGGAATCATACTTACATAAATGATCCAACCAAGTGGAATTACATATTTGGTTCAACTACCCAACCAAGTGGGTTTACAAATTTGACCAAGTCCTTACATGAATGAATATAACAATTTTACATCATAGGTCTCAACGTGACCTTTTCATCAAATAACAGATATCACTTTGTATAACCAAGACCAAAATACCTCAAGAGAGAGATCATATTTCAGAACCACCATAATGCCAACAATGCATTATTCATAGTAAGGCTAATGCTCCCCCTAAGCCTGAGCATCCTGAAAACCTTCACCAACGAATTCATCAAGTAGATAATACAAAATTAACATCATATCAGCAATTATAACCATCAAAACAAGAAAATCGTAATTGTCAGCAGCATATCAGAAAATTGTTCTTGAGTCCGTGTCATGTTTTTCTTATAAAAGAAACACATACACAATTGTATCCAAGGGAACTCACGTGTATATGCAGCTTTAGTTCATACAACCCATGTACAGAAAGAGAAATATTATAAATTTCACATCTCCATATCCCCCTGGACTTATACATTATGTACCTATTTTTTGTTTCCACATCATAAGCACTATTTGAAATAAATACAACCAGAATTACAAAACCAACCATGGGAATCACCATATATTTCTCCCCTTGTGATGATACATTACTGATTCCTATAATTTATCTCACATCACTCTTGCAGTCATTATGAGAAGTAAACTTTAGAAACATATGACTGCATTAGGGTCTATATTCCCTATGTTTTTGACTTGTGTCTCTTATTTTTCCATCTTTGCTTGAAATTTCTTATTGTGTGCTAGAAATTCTCCAATTTCTTAGATCTGTTCATCATACTTAACCTTGAATCAAATACCTTATGGCCAAATGAGTTACAATAGAAACAAAATCCATGAAAGCATCCTTTCTTTCTTGATCTATACAATTCTTCAATAACCAGATTCCTTGCTTTTGGGAAGTTATCATCATCCATGGTACATGCCATGAGCACTTGCAGATCTTGATCAGAATATTCTTCTTCCTCATTTGACAATCCATTATTATCTTCATTTGTATAATAACTCCTTCCTTTTTCAAACTATTTCCCTTTATCGTGATTTTCTTTATAAGGACATTTAGCAGCGTAATGACCAACTCTAGCACAAGAAAAACACTTGAACGGAAGCATACCTTTGAACCTTCTAGTACCTAGTTGAAGTATTCTCACAAAAATTGCTTCTTCTTCTTCTGATATAGAACCTGATTCCTTGAGAAATTCCTTTTCTTTTCCTTTAGCACAGGCCTTAAAAGTAGCTTCTCTGACTTGTGAGGGACCTCCTCTTCTCATTTCAAAAGCTGTTAGGATACCATGTAGTTGAATAACAGCAAGAGTTTGTAGATCCTGATTTTCTTCAATAGATGACACTTTTGACTCAAACTTTGGAGTTAGGGATCTCAATATTTTCTCTACTAAGGTTGAGTCTTTTATATCTTCACCCATATTCCTCATATAATTCACAATATCATCTAGTCCTAGGAATAAACTTGCAACACTTTCATCATTGTGCATTCTAATATTTTCATATTGAATTCTAAGATTTTGAAGTTTGGCACTTTTCACATTTGCATCACCTTCATAGCTCTGAATGATCTTGTCCCATATTTCCTTTGCTGAATGAGTTGCATTACTTAGATCAGTGCATCATTCATTCATTATATTTTTAGTAAGCAGTGATCATGTGCAGTAAGAATAGAATAAATCATCACACATAAGAAATACACATGAACACTAGGATTTAAGGTGGAAACCCAATTCAGAAGAAAACCACCACTATTGTCGTCTTTGTCTTCAATATTTATTATAAAGAAAACTGATTACAATCTTGTACTGACAAAGACTCATACCAACACGCAGGCAAGCACATGGAGAAGTTTGCAACCTTCTCCCATTCTCCAGTTACTACTGGAAGGGAGCTTCAACCCCCTGATCTCATTTCCCAGCTACCACTCTAAGGGAGCTAAAACCCCCTGCTTCTTGTTTACCAGCCCTCATGGAAGGGAGCTAATACCCCCTGATCTCGTTTACCAACAACCACTGGAAGGGAGCTACGACCCCCTCACTAAAGGCTTTGGCCCTCAACACCACCGTGGACCACGTTTCATAAATTTTCCCACTGGATCGAAACAACTTCAACACAACACAACCTGTAGGCCTCTTTTCATCAGATTTTCAGACAGGACCCACTCCACACATTTAAGCTCAAAGAACATACATCAAATTGAAACTCATAACCATATCAAATAATTCTCTTAATCATCAAACAACCAACCAACCACTAGTCTTTAATCATAATCAACTAGCAGCATAATTAGTATTCAAAGAACCCAGATCTGTATGAACACATCATTGATAGACAACAATAATACAACAAAACAGATCAGAAATTTTCTTCCGCACACTTCATCAAAATCCTAGATCCCATACGCTCTTTTGCTTAATTTAACTTGTGTATATAGCACTTTTATAGAAATGAACTTGCGCATAGATAGGAAACTATTTCAGGACTACGCAACTCTTTAGAATAAAAAATCAGCTCAGAGCTTACCCTTCACTTCAACAAACATTCACTAGATCACAAATCTAAACATTTTATAAATAGATCTAGAAAATACAGTCATTTCAGATCTATCAATAAACGATAGCCCATTCCATGCATATATACTCGAGAGTGAAGTATTCATTCAATGTCCAAACACATGCACACCCTTTTCACTATGATAATCTTCTCATTATATAGCTTTAGCCTGTACCAATAGCATGAGCGAAAAATGCACAAGTGTCAATCGTATCCTTGGATGGAATCTAACAGAAGACACAACACTGAATATTGTGGGCTAAAACCATGGTAATGCCCCCTGGTATCATAATTTTAGAGCGCAAAAGGCATACGTGACTTCGCTTCTTCATACCCACGTGTATACATGACTTCTCTTCATAAAAACCACGTATATAGTAATTATGGATGTATACATAGGTTTCATGTATACCAACCTGCATATATATGTGGGTTGCCTTCATCAAACCTGCATATACATTGTGACATATTATATTTATAATTTCTCTGATCCTAACTCGATTTCCTTTCTGTGTCACTTCTGAATTGACCTGCAGATACATAATTTTTACATATTTAACAAATAGTTTACTTATCAAAATGCAACTCATCAAGTAGGTTTCCATCAAGGACTATTTCATCAAGTACGTTGCCATCAAGGACAACATATTGCATCATATTGCCAATAATATCCCCCTTTGTACTTGATGGAAACCATGATGGTGTTTTATCACTACAACAGATAGATGCAATAATCATAACCATTATTCAAACACCAGGATACTCTCCCCCTTTGAAATCAAGGTCAAAGGGCAGATCAATACCAAAATAATATTTCTCTTCCCTTTTAGAAAGAAGTGTTGTTTATATTTGATGTGAATTGAATTTACCATGCTCTCCCTGACTTCATGCTAAATCATCAAACAGATTTTTCAATGAAGTAGATGACTCTATAACTCAACCGAGTATGACCATTCCTATCACCAAGGACTCATACTTACGTCAATGATCCAACCAAGTGGAATTACATATTTGGTTCAACTACCCAATCCAATGGGTTTAGCAATTTGACTCAACTACCCAACCAAGAGGGTTTACAAATTTGACCAAGTCCTTACATGACTAAATATAACAAATTTACATCATAGGTCTCAACATGACCTTTTCATCAAATAACATATATGACTTTGTATAACCAAGACCAAAAGACCTCAAGAGAGAGATCATATTTCAGAACCACCATAATTCCAACAATGCATTATTCATGGCAAGGCTAATGCTCCCCCTAAGCCTATGAATCTTGAACACCTTCACCAACCAATTCATCAAAGCATATTCAAGAAGTAGATAATCAAAGCTTAATATCATATCAGCAGTTATAACCATTAGATCAAGAAAATTGTAACTGTCAGCAACATATCAAAAAATAGTTCTTGAGTCTGACTCACATTTTTCTTATGAGGGAAAAACATATGCAACTGTATCCAATGGAACTCGCATGTTTACGTGAATTTAGTTCATACAACCCATGTAAATAAAGTGAAATACTAGAAATTTCACATCTCCATCTCCCCATGGACTAATACATTATGTACATGTCTTCTATTATCACATCAGAAGCACTATTAGAAATAAATACAATTAGAATTACCAAACCAACCATGGGAATCATCATATATTTCTCCTCCTATGATGATACATTACTGATTCCTATAATGTATCTCACTTCATTCTTGCATTCATTATGAGAAGCAAACTTTACAAATAGATGACTATATTTTGGTCAATGTTCCCTACATTTTTTACCAGTGCTTCTTCTTTTTCCAGCTTTGCTTGAAATTTCTTATTGTGTGTTGGAAATTCTCCAATTTCTCAGATATGTTCATCATAATTAGCTTGAAATTGGTGTCCTTATGCCCAAATGAGTTACAAAAGAAAAAACATCCATGAAATCATCCTTTCTTTCTTGATCTATGCAATTCTTCAATAACTGGATCCCTTTCTTTTTGGAAAGTATCATCATCCATGGTACATGCCATGCGCACTTGCAGATCTTGATCATAATCTTCTTCTTCCTCATTGAAAATGCATTTATTTTTTAATTTGTATAATAACTCCATTTTTTCAAACTTTTTCCGTTTATCATGATTTTCTTTATAAGGACATTTAGCAGCATAATGACCAACTCTACCACAAGAAAAACATATGAAGGGAAGCTTACCTCTGAATCTTCTAGTACCTGGTTGAAGTCTTCTCACAAAATTTGCTTCTTCTTCTTCTGATATATAACTTGATTCATTGAGAATTTCCTTTTCTTTTCCTTTAGCACAGGCCTTAAAAGTAGATTCTTTGACTTTTGAGGGACCTCCTCTTCTCATTTCAAAAGTAGTCAGGATACCATGGAGTTGAATAATAGTAAGATTTTTTATATCCTACTTTTCTTCAATAGTTGAAACTGTTGACTCAAACTTTGGAGTTGGGGATCTCAATATTTTCTCTGCTGATGTTCAATATTTTATATCTTCACCCATATTCCTCATAGAATTCACAATATCATCTAGTTTTAGGAATAAACTTCTAACACTTTCATAATCATGCATTCTAATATTTTCATATTGAATTCTAAGAGTTTGAAGTTTGGCATTTTTCACCTTTGCATCACCTTCATATCTCTGAATGACCTTGTCCCATATTTCCTTTGCTGACTTGGGCTGCATAAATTTGAAAATTTATGTTCTTGACAGCTTGAGCATTGATTTCATATCTCTTCCTTTCTGCTGCATCTATAAGAAAACTTGTTGGATACTCTTAAACTCCTTTGAAGATTCCCCATACGTATGTTCCAATACTTTGCAAATAAGCTCTTGTCCATATCTTCTAGAATAACAGATTAATTCCATTGAACATTTGTGGCTTGATAGAAAATACTAATTCATGACTTCCCTTTGTAGCGAATCTCCTTCAAGCGATCAAGCTTCTTCTAAAGGACCTGCTCTAATACCAATTGTTGGGAAAAATACTGATGGGGTGGGTTGAATTAGTATTTATAACTCACTGTAAACTTTTACTTTTTCTTTACTGATTTATATACATGACTTTAATGAACCCAACTCACATATACATGTAGCTATCTTTAAGAAAACTTGCATATGTCTATAGATGTTATTATGTAGATAATTCTTTACTTATATCAGTGCATCATTCATTCATCAGATGTTTAGTAAGAAGTAATCATGTGCAGTAAGAACAGAATAAATCATCACACATAATCAATACACATGAACACTAGGATTTAATGTGGAAACCCAATTCGGGAGAAAACCATCGTTGTTGTCATCTTTGTCTTCAATATTTATTATAAATAAAATTTCTTACAATATTGTACTACAATAGACTCATACCAGTACACAGGCATGCACCTTCAGAAGGCTGAAACCTTCTCTTGTTCTCTAGCTACTACTGGAAGGAAGCTCTAACCCCCTGATCTCGTTTTCCAACTACCACTAGAAGGGAGCTACAACCCCCTACTTGTCGTTTACGAGCCACTCCTAGAAGGGAGCTACTACCCCCTAATTGCATTTACCAACAACCACTGGAAGGGAGCTATGACCCCCTCACTGAAGGCTTCGACCTTCAACACCACCATGGACCACGTTTCATAAATTTTCACACTAGATCCAAACTTCTTCAACACAACACAACTTGTAGGCCACTTTTCATCAGATTTTCATACTGGACCCACTCCACACATTTAAGCTCAAAGAAAATACATCTAAATTAAAATCATAACCATATTAAATAATTCCCTTAATCATCAATCAACCAAAAAATCACTGATCTCTAATCATAATTAACTAGCAGCATAATCTGTATTCAAACAACCCAGATCTGTATGAAGACATCATTGATAGACAACAGTAATATAACAAAACATATTAGAAATTTCCTTCTGCATAGTTCAGAAAGACCCTAGATCACATACATGCTTTCTATTAATTGAAATTGAGTATATACGCACTTTTACAGAGACGAACATGTGTATAGATCTGCAACTATTTCAGGACTGTGCAACTCTTCAGAATAAATAATCATCTTATATCTTACCCTTCACTTCAAAAAACATTTGCCAGATCACATATATAAAGATTTCATAAATAGATCTAGAATATACATAGTCATTTCAGGTTTAGATATCTTGATCCATCATTGCATTCATAGGTGCATTATTATTTGAGATCTATCAGTAAACTGTAGCCTATTCCATGCATATATAATTCAGAGTGAAGTATTCATTCAATATCGAAACAAATGCCCATCCTTTGCACTACAATTTTCTTCTCCTTATATAGTTTTAGCCTTTACCAATACCATGAGCCAAAACCACACAAGTGCCGATGGAATTCTTGGAAAAAATATAATAGATGATACACCACTCAATACTGTGGGCTAAAACCATGGTAATGCACCATGGTATCATAATTTTAGAGTGAAAAAAGCATACATGACTTGGCTCCTTCGTACACGTGTGTATACATGACTTATCTTCATAAAAAATATGTATATACTAATTCTGGATGTACACATGGGTTGCCTGTATACCACCCTGCATATATACGCGGGTTTCGTTCATCAAACATGCATATACATTGTGACATATTATATTTATAATTTCTCTGATCCTAACTGGATTGTATGTCTCTGTCACTTCTGAACTGACTTGTAGATACATCATTTTTATATCTTTAAAAAATAGGAAGCTTATCAAAAGGCAAATCATCAAGTAGGTTTCCATCAAGGACAACTTAATCAAGTAGGTTTCCATCAAGGACAACATATTGCATCATATTTCTAACAAAGAATCTCTAACATTACCATACCCTCTCATTTACACCCTACCACATTTTCCATATCCTTTAACTATGGAAAAATTGCACATGATTTAATCCATGAAATGATATAGTTGTTTTTATATTAATTTACTTACTTATCCACTTATGCACCCTACCCTTCTTAACTTATATGCATATTTTTTATAAAGTAAGCATGATGATCTATATGCTTTGTCACCAAAATCACTTCAGAACTATACTTAATTCTTTTCCACCATATCAAAGTCAGATTTATTAAATTAATGTTTTGCCACAATAGTCATTTGAAATTTATTCACTTACCCCACCAAGTGACATGGGCAATGTGTGGGCTTCCATGTGGCCACCATCACGTGGTCCTCTCGTACCATTTGAGATTCCAAGTGTATGCTATAGATTAAACTAATAGATATCGATGGTCATGATCAACGGTGGAACCTTAAAGGATTTACCCTAATTCCTTTTGCCTCATTTCGTCATTTTGTTGGGTAAGTGGGTGGTCGTCTGGTTGTATAGTTTTTGACCTCAATGGCTGAACTATAATTGATTTTCTAAAGTTTTTGGCCCTTCAACTCTCTGTCATTGTTATAGTGGATCTATGCTGCAACATTTAAAATCATAGGCTATGTTTCAGAGGTTGCGCGTAATTATTCTTCGTTGCTTATGTGAGGAGTGGGATTTAAGTTAGCATAGAAAAGGGCTTTGCTTCCAAGCCCTCACTGGTAAGCGATTTCATGACTGTTGTGATTGTTTTTAACAATCAATCCTCTTATCTGATTCATTTATAACAATTTTTTTATGGAATTTTGCAGAGAGGATGCATACTATAGAGAAGTTGCACAGGGGTTCGACAAGTTTCCTCTCGTCCCTTTGGGTAATGTATTGGTGTTTATATTTCTTTCTTTTACACACTGTGTACATTTTAAATATTTGTACACTGACAATCTCTTGTGTGCCCTTTCTTACATATTGCAAAGGCATCCTCTACCCTTTATTAAGGAATATAGGCAATTATCTCCTCTTCTCATTGCGGTGATATTTCTCCCTCAAAATTCCTACAACCCTTATCTAGCCTCAAATAGGTAAATCCTCATTTTTCACATTTTATTCACAGGTTCAGAAATTTTCTCTTGAATGTAAGGATTTCAGAAATTAGAAGGATGCCTTTTGTTGTATTTTGATTTCGTTGTTGTTTTCCCAAATATTTTGGGTTCTTGGCATATGAATCATTATAGTTATAATTTTTGAAATACCTCTCTACCTAAGTTTTAATGGGTTTGATGGCTTCTCTATTTTGTACCCATCACCCATCCAGGAATGTTGGTACCAATTCAAACTTTATTTCTTATACATTTATTTTTGTGTTGTTGGAATGAGGAATTCCTCTTTTGTGCTTCCAGTTTTGACAAAATTGAATTAGGAACTTTATATTTATTTTAATTCTCTTTTTTTTTTAACCATGTTTCCAACTAGATGTTGAATTTCCGTTTCTGATATTCTAAATTCCTTTGTGATCAAAGTCCTTCTTAAGTTATCATGCTCCCAGACTCATTTTTTTTCTCTTGTCGTAAGATAGACCAAAGTGTGGCTCTGTATGTCTGGTCTGTCTGAGGCGAAGTGATTTGGGGTAAGTTAGCCCCCAGTGTGGCTCTATGTGCTTGGTCTGCATGAGGCAAAGTCATTTTGACCAGCATAGCGTAATATGTGAAGTTGATGTTAGAATAAAGTTCACTCTCCCATTGTTCCTAGTGTAACATACGTTCAGTGTTTATGTGTTTAGTTTATAATTTTCCTTACTCCATAATATGTGTTGGCTCGAGGGGTCCTGACCCAGGTTCGGATGTTCAGGGTATGTCAACAAACCCCTATATTACTGGCCCTTTCGGCAGTGACCTACTTCCGCAGGAAAAAGTCTCACCCAAAGTAGTATGGGTGGGTGTTCGAACCAGGTTTCCGCACCCTGGGAGAGGGTAGTTAAGTCAAACAGAGTTGTGTTCACCCTGATTGTGACTCGATCTAGTATCACAGAGCCTAGATTCCCTTTGCATCCACATGCATAACAACAATATTACTCACATAAATCAACAGATCAAGAATTCATATAACAATACACAGCTATTTTAGATACTCTTGTATGAAGCAAGTAGAAAAAACCTAGATCACAGCATAAATAAGTACACAAGTATGTTCACAACTTAAACCAATAACACAACAACATATACTAAGTAATAAAGACATCTAAGATTCATATCACAGTAATTACAATGGATTCATATAAGTAACAATACTTTTGCATTCATTAATCTTTCCGATCTACTTAAAAGACCCCAAAAACCCAACCTACACACACAGCAACAGGGTCCGCACACAGCAGGAGAGAGGCCCTCCACGCACACAGCAGCAGGAATCCTTACCCAAAAACCCTGACCAAATCTATCAATTCGCAGTTAGTAGCAATCTCTTATCATTCTTAGCTTCTTCTACAACTCAAAAAGGTTCAACTACTTATACTATTTTAGCCTATGCATCCAGTGGTCCGCAAACCGTGGTTTGTGGACTCTTGATCTACCCTTGACCCATTTACAATGCTTTAGGGGCTTTGACCCACCCAAGAACCCCCGCATTAGACTAAATATAATAAAAAATATACAAAATGGACCAGTTTCATAGCTTTGTAGGAGACCCTGTTCCAACAGTCCCCCAACACAAACTTGTGACTTGTCCCGAGTCACTGTAATGGTGGGGTCTCCACCTATGCACGTAGTGTGTTGATGGCAGTGATTAGTGGGGGTAGTACTTCTTGGCTTTGAGCAATAGCGTTCTACACAATATCCATGAGCTTCTGGGATGTCTGTCCTTCAGTCACCGCAGTGACACCTTCCAGTGTTTGATTTAGTCGCTTGACTGCAACATCGGTATCCTATGATAGCTGGAGGGCTGTGTTGAACCAAGGCTTTAATCGTTCCACGATGGCATGCTTCTTGCAATGGAGTTCCTCAATTTCGTCCTAGAGTGCGTTGCTAATCCTTAAGCGTGCCTGACACTGAGTAGGGACTAAAGAGGGAAATGTAGCTTTGACTTGATCGAAAGCTTATTCCTTCTGCTGAAAGTCTTGATTGATTCTTTGGAGGTCGAGATCATGCTGGATCTTGGTCAAAAGTTGCATGGAATCTTCGAGTAGCTGGGAACCATGAGAAATATGACCTTTAATGGTGTTAGGGGCATTGGTTACTAGCGTAGCACACTGGGCTTGTACCTTCGGAGGTGTTTCAGGTTGTAGCTTGGCCTGTAAGTGAGTGATTTTTTCCTCCACCTGTGTTTTCACGACTGGCATCTCCATCCTGGATGCCTTCAATGCTGCAACCAACCCTTCAATTTTAGCCTCGGGGATGGCAGCGGCTGGGATCTCCTCTGTAACCTCTGTACAAAGCTGGTGGATCAATGTTTCGACCTCCACTTATTGTGTGATAGTGCAGAGTACTTCGGTGTTCTACTGAGAGATGGTTTGCTCAACTACCCCTAGTTGTTAGTGCACCTGCTGCTCCTGATGGCGAATCTCCTGGAATACAAAAATGTGGAGGCCTTGTAATGCATCGTGGGTCAGTGTGGCTAGATTCAGTTGCACCCCTGTGTCAGTATGGAGTTGAACTGGTGGAATAATCACTAGGGTAGCACTAGGTATAGCGCAGAGACGAGTTTCCTTTGTGGTGAGCATTGTATGGCTAGGTACCAAGGGAGGCCATTCTTGAGTCACGCTGGCCTGTAGTGTGTCTGTATTTAACTGTAGGGTGCAGAGCTCAGCATGGAGGGTGTCAATGGCATCCTTTTGGCATTCATCTAGGGATACCCACTTGTCTTATATGGCCATTGTGATGGCGTCTGCTATTTGATCGAGGTCACCATCAGTCAAATTGACCATCACATCGTATTCTCCCCATTGTGCATGCTGCTTCTTTCGGGGCCCCTTGTCAGGCTCACCTGTTCGCTTTTTCCTCCGTGGTTTACTGTTGGTGGTGGGTCTACCTGGATTTCGTCCGTGGTGGTTTTTAGTGGTGCGTGCTTCATCGTGGCTATGTCCGAGCCTTGCTTTCTTGGTCCTGCAGTCTCCTTAGTGGGGGTTTTGAAGCCTATCTTCCAGGTAAGAGGTCACAGTTCGACCACCCGTTCAATGTCCTCATCTGCTACCATATATGGGAGGGATGTCCAGGTTTTATTCTTCAGACCGTGGATCTGTATGTGGTGCATCATAACTTGGAATGCTGCAATACTTTTGTACTTGTTGTACACTATTGTTGACAACCATGGTCGAGAGTTTATGGTTGTGGCCAGGATTCTCTGGAATAGGACCCAAAAAACTTGGTTATCTTGCATGCGATGTGCATCCTTGGAGTCCCATAGATGGGTGAAGAAAGCCCCTTCGCACATTTCTAGAGTGAGCTCGGGGAGGACCAACACCTAAGTGGCCTCCCATGCAACCAGTTCTATAAGGAGCAGTAGCCAAGAATAGCAAAAGGCCTTTCCTTATTCCTGAGATTCGTGGACGTTGGTCAGGAATTCATCACACAAATATTGAGGCCAATTAAGGCAAACCCCCTTTGTACACTGGCCTGCTAATCGAATGACATAGGCAGGGACGGTTCTGACCCGGCACTTGCACATTAGCTTGCACGCTAATAGCATGGTACCCATTTGGGTAGCACGGTCGTTGATGGATTTGATGATAAAGCCCTAGGTATTTCACTCTATCTTGTACCTTTGGCGCACATATTTAGTTGTCCCACCAGTTCTAGAGGGTGCGGCCCATGCATGGGAAGGCTCGTAATCCGATGAATTAGCACAGCATCAATGGGGAATTAGTCTCGAATCCATAAGCAACCCTCTTGAATCAAGGCGAGCAGCTGTCGGGCCAGCCGGTCCGTGACATTGTAATGGCCAAAATGGGGCATTCACAGCAGATTCAAGAGCTTAGATCTAGCTAATCCACATACCCAGCGCTGGGGAATGATAATTACCTCATCATCTGCATAAACTATGTCAAAGTATAGTGCGGGGACCAGCTCTGGAAAGGCTTCATAATTCGCCAAGTTGTGATCATCGAATTTAACTTCGTAGAGTCATCCGCAAGGGTCACCGATGACCAGGAATTCACTTGCGGTTAGCAGTGTTTCCAGGTAGGTGATCAAACTATCTAGGTTTTTGGGGGTGCGCATGGAATGGGGGAAACCAATTTATCAGATTGGCAGGCAGGGATTCCTCCTGTGCATCCTGATCTTGAAGTGGTGTTCGTGGGGATTTAGCATGCCTCTGGGAAGTCCTAGGTCTTCCTGCAGCCCACTTTTCCACTTTCGGGGACTTCCCCGAGCCCTGTGCTTTCTCTTTTCCCTTCTTTCTGACTAGCATCGAGGGCACTTCTTCATCCTCAGCCCCAACCTCCACTACGTCCTCATTTTTCTAGCTCTGTTGATACTAAAGGGTCAGCAGGGTTCGTGGCCATCATCCTAGTGCAAAAAAGGAATCCCAGCTCTAGATGGCTATTGTCAGAAGGAGTGGGCTGATCATACATGAAAGGGATAGGGCAGACCAAGAGAATCGTAGAGCTCAAGTTCACGTGAGACAAATGTGATAAGTACAATTTATGCAAGGGAGGTAGGTTTCTTATCTGTGCTACTGTGCCCTTCTTATAGCACTTGTGGTCACTCAATTGTAGGGTAAAATTCACCTGGAACTTACCATCAAACAAACCGTCAAAATTCTCCAAAATCCGCCTCATTAATTTCTAGGGGGTTGCGCCTTTCAATGGTAAATTCTGCTCTCTGTTAGTTTTTAGAGGGCCAACGGCTAGTTTTCGCATCTCCGGTGTGCTCAACATTCCTACTACACTTGGGTCAACTACTTAGGTCTTTTGGTCATCCTCCCCTAACACAGAATTGTTCCTAAGTTACTTCTCAACCAAAGAGATGTTTTTTCTACAGGTGTCCTTCCATGCAACAAGACATTTACAAGGATCTCTTGATCCAAAGAATGTCTTGACCCAAACATTGGATGGGGCTTCAAATTGCAGGATCATCATATCCCGACATTCCTCCCAAGCCTGGAATGCCTCCCCATGTGTCACTCACCAGCGCGTAGGTATTCCATGCATGGCTAGCTTAAGGGCCGATATCCTTCGTCCCTTGGGAACCTCTACTTCGAACACTCGCAAAAATTCCTTAATGTTGTCAGAACCATCAAAGTAGGGTAGGTCTCTTACCTCTGAGGAAATGTAGCGGAAGTCCCTTGTGACCCAAAGACATCGCAGCGCTGAGACATCATGCAACCGATTTTTCTAGCTCTCCATCTCCCCATTAGAGTCAGATAATCATTCACTGTCCTTTTCCCAGCAAAGTATGCCTTCCGCTGTGGGGTTAATCTAATCTTCGTCCTGTGCAGTCAACTTGTAAATGTGGTCCATCTCCTCTTCATTGCGCACTGACTCTATATATCATTCACCTTCCGCAAGATCTAATGGTACTATCACCCTTGTGCCATTATTCTCAAACACCATGCTTCTCTTTTTGAGGTTGATGATACTGCCCATATCTATGGCCCAGTCCAATCCCAAGAGTGCAGGGTAGGGGTCTACATCTTCTACAATTTCTATCACTTCAAAGTATGCATGGGCTTTTACTCCTGCAATATCCACCGTAATTTTAGACAACCTTCCTAGCGGGATGATTTTCTGTTGATTTGCCATGCATAGCTGAATTGTGGACCATTGCAACTTAGGCTCTCCTATTCATTGCCAAGTCTGCTCAGGTAGGACGTTTGCATCTAACCCTAGGTCCAAAATAACCTGGCTCATTTCGTAGTCACCGATCTGCGAACACAACCACATTTCTCTTCCGGTGTGTTTCTTATACTTGTATAGCTTGTGCACATCCTTGACTTCCGGGGTTAGATTGGGTCATGTTGCGCAGTTAATGCATGAAGGTTCTCCACAACCTTTGGGTTGTGCAGCAGTTTCATACATGCTTGCAAAAAGGGCTCAACCCCCTCATCTGCCTTGAGGTTCGCAGGTGCCCAAGTAGTAGTTGCCTCTGTCTCAGCAAAGTCCTTGCGAGCTGTGATAAATGTTTCTATCCCCATTTTTAGGTCTAGGCCTTCATGTTTGATAGTGGCTTGATGGATCAGAGGTTCCATCGTAGCCACCTCCTTAGGCCCCCTGGTGGCCATCCTGCTTCATGTCACCACATTCACACTCGGATGTTTGTTTTGCAGCTCATCCTTAACTCTGTACACATTTTGTGTAGGTGTTGACTGCTTTTCCTGCATTTTTGCTATCAAAATCGAGCAATATTCAATTACATGGTCCAGTTGTCTACAATATCAGCAGGATTTCCTAGTGGGGTTCGGGCAGTCCCTTGCAAAGTGTCCTGCTTCTCCATAGTTATAGCAGATCAGTTGACCTCATCCCCATCATGCACTTCCACCACGGCTTCCTCCCCTGCCCCTTGCTGGGGAGCCGCCTATACCTACAGGGGTCCTTGGTGATGCAGGGTCTGATTGTACTCTATATAAGTTTCCTCAATCAATCATCAAATCATATGTCTGGTAGTTTTGTTCGTCATATACCACTGATCTACAGAACCTACACCATTTCTACTTTACCTATGGAACATATGCAACAAGGCGGGGACAGTGGTTAGTATCGTGTAGCCCTGCGACGCGAAAATCATCGCACCAAAGCATTGGCCCACTAGGTCCCGCAGCTTCCTTAGGGAAAAATGGGCTAGGTCCCCCAGCCTGCACATAATCTTCTAATAGAGGATAGTTATCCTTGGTATGGCCATTCACCCAACATCGTATGCACCATATTTTAAGGCTAGCCTCTGCCCCTCGTTGCTTTCGCAGGTTTTTGATCTCTACATGCATCGCTTCCAGCTGTCCCTGGATCTATTGGACACCCAGGTGAGTCTCATCCTGAGGTGTAGCTTCTAACTTCATGGCACCTTCCAAGGCCTTCTCCTGCAATTCAAAAGTTTGGTTCCCCATAGGTACACACAGGTGAGGCAAAAACATAGCAATAAACCATTTTGTGTGTTGTTTGCCATCACATTGGAATCCCCCTTCTCTGATCACCTTGTTTAGTCACTGATCAACCTCCCACATAGATTCAGAAGGTCCTTTCCTGAAATCCTTTAGATCAGCCACGATTTGGAAGTATGAATTAATTTTTTTGAACTGTTGTTTCATGGCATTCTTAATCTCTTCAATGATTGCATTTGCTTTTTGGCCGATGTATCCCATGTACCAGTCCAAAGCTCTTCCTTCAAAAGAAAGGCACATTTGTGCCCTTTTCACCGCATCACTAGCCATGTTTTTCATAGTCCATACCGATTCTGCGACAAACCAGAACTGATCCATGTCTTCATCCCCCACACCCTTAAAGGTCATAAATTTTATGTGCGCAGCCATGTCATCTTCTGGTAGTGAAGGGGTTGGTGACTTTCTTACCTCTAGGCTGATTTGAAAGAAGTGTGGCTGGAGGACCCTGCGAAGCTGCTTCCATTACTGGACTATAGACCAATCGATCTCCCTCTAGGTTGGCCCCATAGTACTTGCCACTCTGTGTTGTGCTCTCGTCCAGATCAGAGGTCATTCACTCAGTATGGCTACACAGAATACACTTTTCGCATAATAATATCTTGATCAGCAATGGAAACAACTTCAGAAACATACCTTGGAACACCATGAAGAATGTTCGCTCTACTTGAGAGTAGGAGACAAACTGATCAATGGAAAATTCTTTCAAAAATCCTCCTAACATGCTATCCACCCAATGGTCCACTGTGTGAGTGATGGTGTTATCAGTCTTTTCTATATGTTGGATTAGTTCAGGGGTCCACTCTATGATCCGCTCGTCCTTCCGACACTTTTGGAACTCTATTAGTCTTGTGAGCCACTCCTGGAGCTCAATCACAATCATTACAAAGAATATCTTGTAGATCTCTCTGAAAATGTACTTATTCTTCCACTCTTTGGTGGTCAACCTCTTACTACGGTTTTATTTTATCGCAAATTCCTGAAGTTGCTGTTGAAACCATTCATCAATTTCCTTTCTCTCCAGCTTCCAGTACGGCCTTGGCATTACTTGATCCCTCTCTCAAAATGCTCTAGGTCCCAGCAACAGAACCATTTTTTGGCTCGAGGGGTCCTGACCTAGGTTCGAATGTTCAAGGTATTCCAAAAAACCCGATACTACTGGCCCTTTCAGCAGTGATCTGCTTGTGCAAGCCAAAGTCTCACCCGAAGTAGTATGGGTGGGTGTTATAACTAGGTTTTCGTACCTTGGGAGAGGGTAGGTAAGTCAAGCAGAGTTACGTTCACCGTGATTGTGACTCGATATGGTATCAAAGAGCCTAGATTCCCCTTGCATCCATGTGTGTAACAACAATATTACTCACATAAATCAACAGATCAAGAATTCATATAACAGTACACAGATATTTCAGATATTCTTGTATGAAGCAAGTAGAACAAACCAAATCGTAGCATAAATATGTACACAAGTATGTTCGCAAATTAAACTAATAACATAGTAGCATATGCTAAGTAATCAAGACGTCGCATATTCATATCACATTAATTCTAGTGGATTTAGATAGGCAACAATACTTCCACATTCATTAATCTTTCTGATCTACTTACAAAACCCAAACAAACCAACTTGTGCACACAGCAGCAGGGTCCGCACACAGCAGGACATAGGCCCTCCGCACACACAAAAATAGGAGTCCTTACCCAAAATCCCTAACCAGATCTATCAATTCACACTTAGCAGCAATCTCTTATCATTCTTAGCTTCTCCTACAACTCAAAATGGTTCAATTACTTATACCATTTTAGCCTATGCATCCAATGGTCCACAAACCATGGTTTGCGGACTCTTGGTCTACCATTGACCCATTTAAAATGCTTTAGGGGATTTGACCCACTCCAAAACCCCTGCATTAGACTAAATATAATAAAAAAGTATACAAAATGGACCAGTTTCACAGCTTTATAGGAGACCGTGTTCCAACAACATGGCTACGCTATTTAAATAAAATTATGGGTTTTACCATGTATGTTATAAATTAATTATTTAATGATTATTTTTATATGGAATTTGGATTCATTTTTAGGACTATGTTATCTATGAATAGTCAGAGAAATCTTCTGTCATGCATAGTAACCGCTAACTATGGGACCGAGGCATATGCATCCTTCATAATCTGTTGTAACATTTACTCATTTATCTCTGTACTTTATGGTTTTGCAGTGTATTCATCAAACCCTCTCATTACCTTGTTTTAGCCATTTAGAATGCTGAATGTTGTCATGGTATGATATTGTGCAGCCTACCCTCTATTCTTGACTTATTTATTAAAGGGTTTATATTCTATGTCTATGCACAACATATTCAAGGTTATATAGATATATGTTTTAATACATATAATTGTTGAGTTTCTAGTTTTTATTCACCAGAAGCTATGGGTATTCACTGTAAATTTTAATTCATTATATATTCTTCTTTAGCTCCGTAATGTTATGCTTTCATGGTATTACATAGTCATTACGTTTACTTTTGTTACTGATGATTTTGCAACATATCCTTATGCTTCTGTACTCAGATTTATTTATTGATAATTTCCAATAGCCACAGTGATTTATATTCATAGTACATGCATTGGTATATCAGATAACCCTCTTACCTTTAGGAAGCTTGTGATGGGAGCATAACTTGGACTGGGGTTCCGCCTCTAAGGTAATACGTAGTCTCTTCATGAAATCTTGCTCTTCTAATGAGGTTAGGCACCATACTATTTTTATTTATCAGTCTCTTCTTTTTTCTGTTGAACATTTAATTTTAGTGTAGTATTCCATGTTCTATACTTGTTTTCAACTGAATTTTTATGTTCTAATATGGGTAACTCCTACCCAGGTTTCTCCTCTTTCTCGGATTTGGACAATTATTCCAGCATGGAGACATACTTCCCTATCGAGGTCAGTCCACTTATGTAAATACTATCTAGTCCTTATTTATACTCGTCAGTTTATATGTCGAAGCAAACCCACTTAAAAAATTCCCTAACTATAGGTACAGGTGAAGGACGAAGTCATGGAAGAGTATACTCAGGTAATTTAACTCTCATTACCTGTCTTCATATATTGATAGTATGATTTCCTTTTATTAATTATTCAATTGGTTTCCTAATTCTTGACTTGTCTTTTGCAAGTTTTCTCTCAAGTCTTTTAATTGAGTTACTTTCTTCAACTATCTCCTTTCCAGCATAGGCTGACAGTTTGACTCTTTATTTATCAGGTCAGTTACCTGTTGTACCATTCTGACTCATATGTCACTTAGTTTTGTCCAATTCTCTTAGGTATTATGTGTCAAGGCCATGTTTGGTCTTTGACCATAACTTAACTAGATGCCACTATTTTTCAATTGTTATTAGACATTTAGATATATAAATATATATGACAATGATATTATCACAATCTCTAAGGTTTTGTAATTGGTTTTGTAATTAGACAGTTTATGTATGAAACATTTCGTATTTTACATTCTCTTATTCATGTACTGTCTCCTCTAAATCTCCGTGATGAAATATATATCAGCTTCTTTATATATTTTCTCCAAGATGTAATATATACCAGTTTTTCATATATTTTCTCTAAGATGTAATATATATTAGTTTCCACATTTTCCATGCTTTTGTAAGTCTTTTACCTTTACATGTACTCATATAGTTGCATATGTAAATCCATCTTTAAATTCTACATGCATTAATACTCAATAGTATTTGTTGACTGTATTACTTTACTGAAACATCCTATGCATTTCTACTTATTATTAACTATCAGAATATGACCCCTTCCCTGGGTTTATACCAAATATGATGTTTATCTAATTTCAATACTTTAGTCTGTGTAACATAAATAGAGACTCCACTATATTTAATTATAGAGAGGACACTGTACAATACACATGACAGCGGACACTGTACAATACACATAAGTATTTACTAAATATCTTAATAAGTATTTACATGTCAACACTACATAATATAACTTTAACCTTTTCTCTACTATGACATGTAACATATACATATATACAAATTCATGTCTTCGAGACATACTTTTGCGTGTGATTTAAGACTATTTCTAGTCTCTCAAATACTTTTATAACATCAAAAATTTACTTGAAAACCATGGTAGGTACATACCAATGTGTAAAGATGAATTTTCCTCCCAATAAAAATCTTCTCCTCAGAGCTCTCCCCCAGCAAAGACCAATATGCCCTAGTGCTGAGAAAAAAAAAATCACACTAGTAATGGATATTTTAAGCCTTCTTTCCCTCAACATGTTTCCATAACGATGTCATGTGATTATGGTTTGTTTTTTCCTATCCCAGGGTTTTCTTTTGTTTTTTCCACAAAAGCTTTCTTTAAAACTTTCTTTTCCTTAGCATAGTTTTTCTTACCTCTTCCCAGTAACTTTCCTCTTTACTGGGGATTTTATTAGATCTTTCTCTCCCATCTAATTTAATTATTTATTTAATTTTCTCCAAGGATTTTTTGGAAAGTTTTGGGAAAGTTTGGAATTCTAGTTCATCCTCATTGATAAGAATTTCATGGTCTCGATTACTCTGTCTTTACCACATTAACATTTATTTCATAATTATTTATTAATTAAAAAATAATTATTTTCATAAATTATTGTTCCATAGGTCCACCTTGACCTTGATTTTATTTACACAACATAAAATATGTAAATCAGGGGTATTACATAGCCCCCCCACAAAATGAAAACAACGTCCTCGCTGTTGCAAATTACTCTGCTTATTCTTCTAAAAGCTCTGGATATGCTTCCATCATAGTCTCTTCCTGCTCACAGGTAGCTTCTTCCAGTGTAAAGTGATTCCACTGCACTTTCACCCAAGCTATTGTTCTATTCCAGAGCATGTTTTCTCCCTATTCCAATATATGAAGTGGTTCTGGAAGAAAGTCCCCTTCTGTTTCCACCTATATCAAAGTCCAGTCAACCACGTAAGAAGGATCATGCACATATTTCTTCAACAATGATACATGAAAAACATTATGAACTTTAATATATGTAGGTAGAGCCAATTTGTAAGCTACTCAACCCACTCTTTCCAAAACCTGAAAGGGCCCACAGTATCAAGGTGCTAACTTAGCACAATTACCCGTACACAAGGTAATTTTACGAGGTTTGATCTTCAAATACACATGATATGCAACCTTGAATTCCATTTGAATTCATTTCTTATCTACATAACACTTCTCCCAACCTTGAGCTCCTTTGATGTTTTGCTGGATTTGTTTTACTGTCTGCTCCATCTCATGTAGTGCTTCATGTCGAAGTAAAAATTTGTCCTCTGGTTGACTCCAACTAAGTGGAGTGTGGAATTTTATGCCATACAAATATTTAAATGGACTCATTTTAATAAAGGTCTAATAAATATTTTTGAAATAAAATTCTTCCAAATGCAGAAATTCCTCCCACTTGGTGGGTCTGTCCATTACATACATGCGAAGAATGCCCTCTAATATTTGGTTTGTCCTTTCTATCTACCCATGTTTCAGAGGATGATAAGTTGTGCTAAAGTTCAACTTTGTTCCCATTTCTCAAAATAGTGTTTTGCAGAATGCAGAGGTAAATTTTGCATCCCTATCATAGATAATCATCTTTGGTATTCCATTGAGTTTAAATATTTCTTTCATGAACACACTGGGCACTTTTGTTGTCCCAAAAGTGGATTGTACAGGAATAAAATGAGGTGCCTTGGTTAATGTGTCCACCACCACCATAATGGAGTCATGTTGTTGTTTAGTACATGGCATTCCATTGGTAAAATCCATGGATACTACTTCCCACTTCAATTCTAGAATTGGAAGAGGGTTCAATAAACCATCAGGATGTTGATGCTCTGCCTTAACTAGTTGGCACTCCAAACATCTTTCCAAGTAATCATCTATTTCCTTCTTCATTACTAGCCAAAAAATATTTTTCTACAACGATGTCACCATATTTTGATAACCTAGACGACATGAATAAGTTCTCTTATGGTATTCATCTAAAATCATTTGTTTCAAGGTAGATACATTTGGAACATAAAACCTCTTCTTATAACTTATTAATCCTTTCAAATTCATGGTGTATTCTGGAATTTAAACTTGTTGTAATTTTTCCTGCAATTTCAAATATTCAGGATCTTGTGAGAACACTTATTGGATCTGTTCCTCCACATCAAATTTCACACTGCTACCTGCATATGACAAAAATTGATGGGAATGTCTACTTAAGGCAACGACAATTCGATTTTCCTTTCCTTTAATGTGTTTGATCTCCATATCAAATTTGATAAGGAAAGATAACCATATTTCTTGCCTTGCATTCAAATCTTGATGACTAAAGAAATATTTTAGACTGATATGATCAGTCATCATTACAAATTTCTTACCCAAAAAGTAGTGTCGCCACATTTTTAATGCATGTGTGACAATAACTAATTCCAAGTCATACATTACATAATTTTTCTCATATTTCTTCAATTTTCGGGACTGATAGGCTATCACTACATTATCTTTCAGTAATACTCCTCCCAAACCTTCTATACAAGCATCGATGCACACAAAAAACTCTTTTGTTGGATCAACAATTTTTAGGATAGGTGCAATAGTTAATTTTTTTTCAACTGCTCAAAACTCTCTTTGTACTTAACTATCCATTCAAACTTCACACCTTTTTTTCTACAAAGAGGTAATGGGGTAAGCCAATGTAGAAAATAATTCTACAAATTTGTGGTAATATCCGACAATACCCGTAAAGGAATATATTGTTGTTAAATCGGTAGGTTTAGGCCAATTTATGATTTTTTGTACCTTTTTTATATCTACCGCCAATCCTTCCTTGGAAATAACATGTCCCAGATATTGAATCTTGGGTTTGTAAAACTCACACTTGCTACGTTTTTCATATATCTAGTGTTCTCTGAGTGTTTGAAACACCATTTGAAGATGTTCCCGGTGTTCCTCTTTTTTCTTAGAGTACACCAGAATATAATCTATGAAGACTAACACAAACATATCTAGATGTTTGTGTAGAACACTGTTCATGAGGCAAATGAAAGTAGCATGGGTGTTTCTGAGTCAAAAGGGTAAAACTACGAGCTCGTAATGTCCATACCGAGTTCGGAAAGTTTTTTTATGTATATCTTCATATTTGATACGGAGCTGATGATAACTAGTTCTCAAGTCAACTTTTGAGAATACGGTTTCTCCCCTTACTTGATAAAACATATCATCTATTTGTGGGAGGGGGTACCAGTTCTTTATGGTTAACTTGTTTAACTATCTAGGATCTATGCCTACCTAATTAGGAGTTAGTTTAGGCCTACCTAACATAGCTCCAAGGTTAGTGTGTGGTTGAGCTATTTTCTCAACCAAGCTTTCCAATATAGACACAATATCTTGAGACAACTTCCTCACCTATTTATTTTTATTAAACATTATTTGAATAGTGAAGAATATGTGAGAAATTTCGTAAGGCTCTCAGGCCTTTTACACCAATTATGTCTCTGGTGTTTTTATGTGTTTTATGAGTTGATTTAATTTTTTACATGTCGTATCAGAGCTTGCAGTGAGATTTATGAGAGAAAAATACATTTGTTTTTGTAATCCAAGTCTATGGAGTTGTTGGACTTGCGTTTAGTGGAGGACTTGCGGTAAAGCCGAGATTCAGCCACATAGTGATATTAAACCGTGAAGATGGCGATCAACAATAGAATGCCATTCCGTCTTGGTCAAATCCATAGGTGAGATAATTTCCTACAAAAACGGATTGCAGGGCGATATTAGGTGATGACATGAGTGATGGGGATAATGATCCAAGTGGATATTGCTGGCCACTCGCCTATTCCACTTGGGCCCCCACCATTGTCTCTTTCAGTTTTTTTTCAGAACTTACTATTTTTAGCATTTTTTCAAGTCCTAAACTTCCAGAGCTATTTTGAAGCCCCAAATGGAGATAGTATGCCGAGGTTACATCCCCAGGAAATTGAAACACCAATTTACCCAAACAGGGCCCAAATTTTTGTCACTTCATCTCCTAGGGTTAGGTTTTTGGATGTTTAGAGTTCTCCATTTTTTCTCCATAATAAATAGGCCCTTGAGCCTCATTGTAACATAGTTCAGAGGTTTGTAACTGCCACATCTCTTCTCAAAGATTCGCTACCCGCACCCTAGCTATTTTGTTTACATCATGTTTGTAAGCATATTTCTATGATTTGATATTAATGAAATGAAATTGTATTTCCATTGTATTTCTATGTTTATGGTTGTTTCTATATTTTGTTGCCTTCCTGCATAAATCTAGATCAGTGGTATCAGAGCAGTCTGCTTTTTCTCGATCCTTCTTTGCATGTCCCCAACAAGGTCGGGGTATAAGGAGTTAGGGCTCGATTTGGTGGAACCTTTGCAAGATCAGCCTCGCAAACCCTGACGGATGCCCATGGGAGATGAAAAGAAAGATGAGGGAGTAGGAGATCCTATCAAAATATTGCTCGAGGAGGCCCTCGAAAAAAAAAGGAACACGATGATGGATAACTTTTCCCAAATCGTTCAACGACTGCCCACCAGTAGCGCATCTGCATCCAACAGCCACTCCGGAGGTGTGACTCCCTTTAAGGTACAAGTAAACTTTGGCATTCCAATATTTGAGGGTCAAATAGATGTAGTTGTCATAGATAGATGGTTGAATCTATTAGAAGTATATTTCTCGGTTCATGACTTTTCCGACTGAGAGAAGATTATTTTTGCACTCCTCAAAGCTACCCCCCATGTCAAGGACTGGTGGGAAACCTACTGTGAGAAAAATGATGAGATAGAACCCTCTCTGTTCTCATATTTACCCACTTGGAATTCTTTCCGAGATTCCATCAAGGAACAATACTATCCCATTGGGAGCTATGAGGACAAGTACATACAATGGACCATGTTGCGGCAACAAAGGGATCAAGATGTGCATGAGCTAACGAATCTGTTCCATACCCTGTGCACAAAATTGGGTATCAAATATTCAGAGAAACATTTGGTGCTAAAGTATCGCAGTTTTCTGCACATATACATTCAGGAGGAAATGGAGTTCCTCGACATCTCCTCACTTGGTACGACATATCAATATGCTACCAAGATTGAGCAAAAATTCAAACAAAAGAAGTGAGCCTTTGGATATGCAAATCAAAAGCAAGGGAAAGGTGCCCCAAAACCGTAGAACAAAGGACAAGGCCAAGGCATGGCGGCCCAAGAGAACTTGCCAAAGACACAAGAAAAGAACAACATCGTGAAGCCAATGAAGGACCTGGGAAAGTGGTGTGAGTTCCATAAGAGCTCCACTCACAACACAAGTGAGTGTCGGGCCAAGCAGTCGCTGGTGGCCGAGATGAGGGCTTCTGAATCAGATGCATGCTCTGAATCTAAATCAAAACCTGACAAGGTGAATGACAAAGGGAAGCAAATTATTGATGCAGAGCCCAACACCACTGTTGCCACTACGAATATCTAGAAGGAAGAACCAGAAGATCCAGAGGAGGCAGAGCATCTCTTCCACTCCCATATGTAGGTAAAAGGTTCCTAGCTACATTTCATTGTCGACAATGGGAGCCAAAAGAACCTCATTTCAGAAAATGTCATGAAGCGGTTGGGCTTGCCGACCATAACACACCCACAACCATACACCATTGGGTGGCTTCACCAATGACGGGATCTCTGCGTCAGCCAGCAGTGCTGCCTTCCCTATAGCATCAAGCCCTTCACAGATGAGGTATTGTGTGACATTGCTCCTATTGATGTTTCTTATGTATTATTAGGCCAACCATACTTGTGGAAGTGACACGTTGTGTATGAGTCCCGACCTCGCGCTGTTATTGTTACTCTGGGAAATAAACTGTACAGGATACCAGAGGTACCACCACCTCCCAATGTCTCTTTAGTTACTCCAAAACAATGCAATAAGCTCATTTCCCAAACTAGGAAATTTGTCTTCCCGATGATTTTCCCCCAGGGCAAGAAGAAGACTATGGCCATGACCTCCAGACATGGCTCCTCTGTACGAAAACAACAAATGGACAAGTTTGTGGAGGAGTACAGGGACATCTTCACCTCACCCACAGGGGTGCCTCTACACTGTTAGGTCAAGCACACCATTGACCTGACCCCAAGTGCGTTGCTACCTAATGGACCAATCTATAAGCGCTCTGTTCTGGAGAATGATGAAATCAAGAGGCAGATTCAGGAGCTGCTGCAGAAAGGTCACATCCGGCCAATTTCATCACCCTGTGGGACCCCGAACGTGTTGGTATAGAAGAAGGATGGGACTTGGAGACTCTGTATTGATGACTGGGTGCTGAACAAGATCACTGTTCGGAATAGGTACCCGATCCCACGGATTCATGACCTTCTGGACCAACTCAAAGGGGAAATATATTTTAGCAAGATCAACTTGAAGTTTGGATATCACCAAGTACCATTTGAACCCTTTGATGTGTGGAAGAGTACCTTCAAAGCCAAAGAGGGCCTTTTCGAATGACTTGTCATGCATTCCAGATTGAAAAATGCTCCCGCAACCTTCATGAGGTTGATGGATGACATCTTGCGTTCATTCACCAACTCATTTGTAGTGGTATACTTGGATGAAATTCTGATCTTCAGCGACACTTGGGAAGAGCACCTCCACCACATCCAATAAGTCCTCCAAATACTGTGGCAATACAAGTTGTGTGCCAATTTGGAGAAGTGCACTTTTGACATGACCCAGGTTCAATATCTGGGATACATTATTGATGAAAGGGGGTTGCATGTGGATCCAGCCAAGATTCAAGTCATTTGGGGTTGGCCAGCCCCACCCACTCTAACAGAGCTTCGCATCTTTCTGGATATTTCTAATTTCTACCGCAGGTTCGTCTTTGGATTCTCTCATATCACTTGGCCCTTGAGTCAAGTCACCAAGGGAGGAGCGACAACAAAATTCTATTGGTCAGAATCTCAATAGAAGGTGTTCGTAGAATTGAAACATCGCCTGTGTTCTTCCCCAGTGCTCACATTATCAGACTTGAAAAGACCATTTGAGATCAAGACAGATGCCTCTGACTATGCTATTGGGGCAGTTCTTACTCAACATGAGCATTCAGTGGCATATCACAGTGAGACATTGTCCGACACAGTTCTAAAGTATCCCACTTATGACAAAGAAATGTATCCCATTGTGTAGGCTTGTCAACAATAGAATCATTACATATTGGGAAGGAGACAATCATCCACATAGACCACCGACCCTCGTAGTTCATATAGACACAAGGGAAGTTGTAGAATGATCGCCATCAGAAGTGGTCCACATATCTGCAAGAATTTCATTTGAACATCAAGTACAAGAAGGGTAGCACCAATAATGTTGTAGACTGCCTCAAATAACCACCAATCATGGCCATAACCACCATTCTCAACTCTTGTGGGCATGAGACTTCTGATTAGTCGCTTCTCTACAAGAGCGATCCAAAACTCAACTACACATACAAGAAACTCTTAGAGGGTATGCAAGTTCCAAATTTTCACCTCCAAGATGCACTATTATGTCACCTGGGACACCTTTGTGTTCCTTCAAGCGAGCGTGCCAAGATGATATGGAAAGCACACTACAGTCAAGTTGCTGGGAATTTTGGGGTCGAGAAAACAGTGGCAGTACTGCAGAAGTATTTCTATTGGTCGAACCTTCGACAGGATGTCAGGAAGTACATCGAATCCTGCACTGCTTGGGCCATTGCTAAACTGACCATCAAGAAGCAAGGGCTATATCCTCTGCTACCTACCTCTAGTCTACCTTGGGAATTCATCTCCACGGATTACATGTTAGGCCCTCCTTCTACTAAGCATGGAAACGACTGTGTTTTCGTGGTCATTGACAGATTATCAAAGATGGCCATTATGGCGGCCTGAAAGAAGAATATCACAGCAGAAGCCACTGCTAAACTCTTCTTTGAATGAGTGTGGGTGAACTTTGGGATTCCCTAGTCTATCATATTAGATCACGACAGCAGGTTCCTCAGCACATTTTGGTCCAACCTCTGGTCAATGTTGGACACCAAGCTCAACAAGTCCACGGCTTTCCATCCCCAAAATGATGGCCAAACAAAGGTCATAAATAGGATGATTGTACACATTCTGCACATGTAAAATTCAAAGCATCCACACACATGGGATGAGAGCCTTCCCTATGTACAACACAGTTATAACCGGGCTCTCCACAGCTCAACCCCTTTCAGGTGGGCTTGGGATTCCAGCCACTATATCCCATTAACGTAGCCATGCCATTTGTAGCTACTGAGGATGATTCGGCTCATCTCCAATCTAAAGCTGACAAAGCAAAAAACTTCATCGAGTGCATTCAACACATCTGCCAAAAGGTTCATTACATGTTGGACCAAGCCAATGCTAACTACAAGCAACGACATGATCAACATCGGGTGCCACACAACTTCCAGGTGGGCGAAAAAGTGTGGCTATATTTGCAGAAGGAGTGCCTCACTGGACCCCACTGCAAGATTCCCCCGCTCTGATATGGGCCATATACCATCACCAAGGCTGTAGGGAACAATGCCTTTGAGCTCAATATTCCACCATTCCTTGGTCTGCACCCAGTATTCAATGTAGACCACCTTCGTCCCTACTTCCCACCTGTATTGGACACCTCTGACATTGCAGAAGAACTCACACCAAAAGATTTAAACCCAGACTACATGGAACAGGCCAGCACAGACTGTATCATGTACATGCAAATCAAGAACACCCGCCGACAGAAGATCCAAATGTATCAGGTTGTCAAAGCTAGCCAACTCCTACACCAAGGCAAGTGGTTCACCAGGGACCAAGATCAACGAAATTTTCCTTATCTCATGGAGGAACTCAATGCAATGGGGACCACTGCTTCCTAAGGGGGGAGGAATGATCCAGGTGGATATTGGTGGCCACCCGCCTATTCCACTTGGGGCCCCACCATTGTCTCTTTCACCTTTTTTCACAACTTACTATTTTTAGTAGTTTTTCAGGTCCACAACTTCCAGAGCCGTTTTGAAGCCCCAAACGGAGATAATATGCTGAAGTTACGTCCGCGGGAAGTTGAAACACCAATTTACCCAAATGGGGCCCATAGTTTTGGGGCTTCATCTCCTAGGGTTAGGTTTTTGGACGTTTAGAGTTCTCCATTGTTTATCCATAATAAATAGGCGCTCGAGCCTCATTGTAACACAGTTCAGAGGTCTGTAGCCACCACATCTCTTCTCAGAGATTCGCTACCTGCACCCTAGCTATTTTATTTCCATCATGTTTGTAAGCATATTTATGTGATTTGATATTAATGAAATGAAGCCTTATTTCCACTATATTTATATGTTTATGGTTATTTCTGTATTCTGTTGCATTCCTGCATAAATGTGGATCAGATAAGGATCATAAAATTCAACTATTTATTTAGAAAATTGGCTTCAACTCAAATGCTTTGCCCACAGTGTCCTGGGATAGAGAGCTTTCTTGCCTTGTAACGATCGTTGCTAGCAGCCGCCATTTGCAACTCTAGAACATTTTATTGACGATGATTCAGCTATAGAGTCATGTACTTCCACCACCACCCATCTCAAAACCTTCACCAAGATCGGTGTAGCTTTCTTTATATTTTTAAGTTTGCAGATGTTGGTGAGGTTTCATTGAGCTAGACTGATCACTATGGCTATGATGACTATCAAGCTTCTATTGATAGTGAGAAGGGGCTACACAGAGTGAAGTGAGCCATTTTCAAGTCAAATCTAAGCGTTGGCACCACTAGGATCATTTCATTTTTTCATCTGTAACTCAGACCACATGTAGGAGAAAATTGCATGAATAATAGCCCACCCTTTATATGTATTCCAATATTGGAGATTGCAAGTCTGCCCTCTATCTGAACGCCAATATAGCAACACTTGTGAAACTATCAATTGCATCTCTCAGTGGGAGTGCCCAGCTAGTGCTCACAACTTCCATTAGTGTTCTTCCTATCCCTGCCTGCTCCTCACATATGTTTCTAAGATATTGTTATTTAAAAGGAGGAATGAGTTCTCTTCATAGCCTTCAATTGAGCTAGAGATGTCACAACTCCTGTTAATATCAATGCAGAGTATACCGGAGAAGAATTTGGAATGATGTTCATTGAAATCCTTGGTCAAGAGCTATGAGGAAGATTTATTTCCTCTTCTAAGAGGTTTTTTGAAATATGGGTTAAGAGATGAATCAGTCATGCAACTGACTCATGGTCTCTTCATATTGCAGTTTCTTTTGGCATTTTTTCAGGAAATGTTTTTGATGATCAACAATTTCAGCATGAGAACTTGGAAGATGGTTCCTCGTTCTTATTTTGGATTTATCATTGAGGGGGGGGGGGGGAATGTTAACCTCTCTCTCATAAATAATTATAAATCCAAAGTTAATTAAATTAATTAAATATTGAAAATTAGGATTTTATGCCTAATTTTCTAGATTATGTTAGTTCCTCTTAATTAGGAGTTCTTTTAGGCCTACCTAACTTAACTCTTAGATGAGTGTGTGGTTGAGATATTTTCTCAACCAAGTTTTCCAAGATAGACGCATTATCTTGAGACAAATTCCTCATCTATTTATTTGTGTGATAACATAGTTTGAATAATGAAGAATATGTGAGGAATGTCGTAAGGCTCTTGGGCCTTTTCTACAAGTTCTATGTCTCTGATATTTTTATGAGTGTTTTATCAATTTTTAATTTTCTACATTCGCTAGTGGTTTCTCCTAAAATTATTTAGATAAGCTGGTTTGGGTCTTTTTGAACTTGCTTCAGCCTTCCCATTTTCCTTATTTTGCCAAAATTTCAGCTGATCATTCCTGCCTTTATGTTTTTGGTAGCATAGTCATGCCTTTCAAACAACCTCATCCATAGTCTTCGGATTTTCACCCTCAATTATTTCCTTGTAAATAGTGGGTAAACAATTTATAAATACCTTATATTTTTATTCTCTTATGTATGGTACATAGCGAAGTTAATTTTTGAACTTTGTCACAAATTCATCAATGGTGAGCTATCCTAGCCTTAGATCATGAAATTACTTTTGTTTGTCATAATAATACCTCTCACTGAGGTATCAAGATTTAATTTTCTCCCAAAATTCCTCCCATGAAACAATATTTTCATCCATCAAGTGTATGAATTTGGTCTCTTCCCACCAAAGTGTTGCTTTACCTTTCAATTGGTAAATTGCCAGCCTTGCTTTCAAATTACTTCCATATGCATATACTTGAAATTATTTGACCATATTAAGGAGTCAGGCTTTTGCATCCTATTCCTTGTTTCCGCTAAAGGTTAGAGCCTTGATCTTGTGCAATTCCCCCTGCAACTCTTTTTTCTTTTTTTATTTGGAGTCTATTTTACCAAACTCTTCCCCACACTCAAGCCTCTCTAGTTGGGTTCTGTTTCTTTCCTTTTTATTTCTTTCTCTCCCTCATGATGACTGGATCTAGAGGTTAATTGTCTTATCAACCTTTCTTGCTCATTGCTGGCTTGCAATAAGATTTCATTGCTAGTTCTTAGCTGAACCATTTCCTACTGAAAACTTTTGATAATTTCCAGCATCTGAGAATTTAGATTTTTTGGGGAATCCTCATCCCCCAGTTCCACATACAACCCTTCTCTGTCAGACATGAAAACAACTACAATGTTTTATGCACTTTAATATGATACATAGAAAACAATTATTACTCATAAAACATAATATTAAATTGATTCATAATTCGTAATTCATAAATTAAGTTTTTGATTGGAGAGTTTTTATGTGTTGGGACCCATAAGCCCAATGTTTTAATTTGGGCTCTGATACCGCTTGTAACATCTCTGATTTTTTTTATATATACATTCTCAGTGCTTAACCATTACTCCTCTCCTTAACACCTTTTCCTCATGACATCTCTGCTATTAGTTTAGGGATTTGATTATAAATAACTCCTTGGTCATAATTATTGATATTAAGATATCCCTCATATCTATTAACCTATCTCCAACATTATCATACCCTCTCATTTACCCCCCTACCACATTTCCGATATCCTTTAACTATGGACTAATTTCACATGATTCAATCGATGAAATGATATAGTTGTTTTATATTAATTTACTTACATATCCACTTATGCACCCTACCCTTCTTAACTTATATGCATAGTAAGCATGATGAGCTATATGCTCTGTCACCAAAATCATTTTGCAACTATAATTAATGTTCTACCACCATATTAAAGTCAAATTGATTAAATTAATGTTCTGCCACAGTAGTCATTTGAAATTTATTCACTTAACCCACCTACTGACATAGGCAACGCGTGGGCTTCCGTGTGCCCACCAGCACATGGTCCTCATGTACCATTTGCGACTCGAAGTGTACAGTGGAGATTATACCAATAGAGATTGATAGTCATGATTAAATGGTTGAACCCTAAAGGGTTTACCCTAATTACTTTTGCCTCATTTCATCATTTTTTTGGGTATGTGGGTTGCCTTCTGGTTTTCTGGTTTTCGACCTCCATGGCCGACCTATAATTGATTTTCTAAATCTTTTGGCCCTTCAACTCTTTTTCATTGTCATATTGGAGATATGCCACATCATTTCAAACCATAGGCTATGTTTCAGCGGTTATGTGTAATTTTTCTTCGTTGTTTATGTGAGGAGTGGGCTTTAAGTTGGCACAACAAAGTGGCTTGATTCCAAACCCTCACTGGTAAGTGATTTCATGATTT
This sequence comes from Pinus albicaulis, assembly GCA_034641835.2. NCBI lineage: Eukaryota > Viridiplantae > Streptophyta > Pinopsida > Pinales > Pinaceae > Pinus > Pinus albicaulis. The sequence continues at coordinate 1,695,684,014 of CM076578.1, forward strand.
TTATGCTTGTTTTTAATATTTATTCCTTTTATATGATTGATTTCTAGTTATTTTAATATGAAACTTTTTTAGATAGGATGAATACTGTAGATAAGTTACACAGGGATTTGATGAGGCTCCTCTCATCCCTTCAAGTAATATTGATGTATATATTTCTTTATTTTAAACACTATATGAATTTTTAATGTTTATATGCTCATAATCTCTGGTGTTTTTTTGCTTACATATTTTAGAGGAATCCTTTTCCATCTATTCAAGAATATAGGCCCCTCTCTCCTCTTCTCCTCATGGCAACAATGCTCCCTCACAATGCCCACAACCTTTATCCAGTGTCAAAGAGGTAAGTCCTCTTTTTTTGAATTTCCCTCACAGGTTCAGAACTTTTCTCTCGAATGTAAGGGTTTCAGAAATTAGAACGATGTATTTTGTTGTATTTCGATTTTGTTGTACTTTTCCCCAATATTCTGGGTTCCTGACGTATGAATCCTTATCGTTATAATTTTTGAAATACCTAACTACCCAAATCTTAATGGGTTTGATGGCTTCTCTGTTATGTACCCATCACCCATCTAGTAATGTTGGTACTAATTCGAATTTTATTTCTTATACATTTACTTATGTGATGTTGGAATGAGGACTTCCTCCTTAGTCCTTCCAGTTTCAACAAAATTAAATTGGGAACTTTATATTTATTTTAATTCTCTATTTATTAACCATGTTTCCAACTAGATGTTGAATTTCCATTTCTCATACTCGAATTTTTTTTTTTATCAAAGTCATTATTAAGTTATCACACTCCTGAATTCATTTTTATTTCACTTTTCATAAGCTAGCCCCCAGCATGGCATTGTATGGATAGTCTGCGTGAGGTGAAGTGATCTGGGGTAAGTTACCCCCCAGTGTGGCTCTGTATGCCTAGTCTACATGAGGGGAAGTGATCTGGGTCAACGTAACGTAATATCTGAAGTTGATGTTAGCATGAAGTTTAGTCTCCCATTATTCCTAGTGTAGCATAGGTTCACAATTTATGGGTTTAGTTTATAATTTTCCTTATTCCAAAATATGGCTACGATGTTTAAATAAAATTCTGGGTTTTACCATGAATGTTAGAACTCAATTATTTAATGATTCTTTTTATCTGGAATTTGGATTCATTCCTTGGACTATGTCATCTATGAATTGTCATAGAAATCCTCTGTCATGCAGAGTAACCACTAACTGCGGGACTGAGGCATATGCATCCTCCGGAATTTGTTGTAACATTTACTCATTTATTTTTGTACCTCATGGTTTGGGAGCGTATTCATCAAACCCTCTTAGTACTTTGTTTTAATTATTTAGAAATGTTGAATGTTGTTATTGTATGATATTGTGAATCCTAACCTCTGTTCTTGACTTAGTTACTAAAGGGTTTATATTTTATGTCTATGCACAACATATTCAGGGTTATATACATATATGTTTCAATAAATATAATTGTTAAGTTTCTAGTTTTTCTTCACTAGAAGGTATGGTTCTTCACTGTATGTTTTTACTGATTCAATATTATTCTTTAGCTCCTTAATGTTTCTCTCTCATGACGTTACACAACCATTCGTTTTACTTTTGTTATTGATGATTTTCCAGCATATCCTTATGATTCTATACTCAAATTTATTTATTTATAATTTCCCATAGCCACAGTGATTTCTGTTCACAGTAAATGCATTGGTATATCAGATATTCACCTTACCTCTAGGAAAATTATGAAGGGTGTGTAACATGGACTGGGGTTCTACCCCTAAGTTAATACACAATTTCTTCATGCAAGCTTGATCTTATAATGAGGTTAGGCACCATATTATTTTTATTTATCAGTCCCTTCTTCTTTCTGCTGAACCTAGAATTTTAGTATTTCCATGTTCTATACTTGTTTTCAACTAATTTTATGTGTTCTAATATGGGTAACTCCTACCCAGGTTGCCCCTCTTTCTTGGATTTGGAAAATTATTCTAGCATGCAGACATACCTCCCTAAGATTTAATATATACCAGTTTCCACAGTTTCCATGCTTGTGTAAGCATTTTACCTTTACATGTACTCATATCATTGCATATATAAATCCATCTTTAAATTATACATGCATTAATACTCAATAGTATTTTTTGATTGTATTACATTATTGAAACCTCCTATGGATTTTTACTTATGATTAACTATTACAATATGATCCCTTCCCTGGGTTTATATGAAATTGGATGTTTATCTGATTTCAGTACTTCAGTCTGTGTAGCATAAACAAAAACTTCACTCTATTTAATTACAGAGAGGACATTGTACAATAAACATAAGTATTTACTAAATATTTTAATAATTATTTACATGTCAATATTACATAATAGAACTTAAACATTTCTTTGCTCTGACATGTAACAGATACATACATACAAATTCATTTCTTCTAGAAAGACTTTTTCATGTGGTTTAAGACCAGTTCTAGTCTCTAAAATACTTTTATAACATCACCAATTTACCAAAAAAGCACATTAGGTACATACCAATGTGTAAAGATGAATTTTCCTCTGTTAGGTCCCTATATTACTAGTGTAGTCTCTCATTGTTGTTAGTGTAGCGCCCTTATTGTTATTTTTGTACCTGTGCAGTCCCCATATTTTTATTATTGTGCCCCATAAAACCATACTATTGTTATTGTTGAGCTCTTACATAATTTGGATTCTTCAAGGCAATTTGTACATCCTTTTGTTTTACCAGCTATGTAACTTCAGAAGCTTTATCTATAGTGGCAGCGCTATAGGCATCGGCATACTGAGACAATTTGGTGAGATCCTCAGATGGATCCACCTCAGCATTTTTATAAACAATATTTAGAAATTCCCCCTGTGATGCCAAAAGTGCATCTTGATCCGTTCTCCTCCTTTTCCTTTGTTTTCTTACCACAACCCTATGTTTGGGACTGTAGAATATATCTAAAGGAGGGATTTCTTCTATATTTAGCATAATTTCTCCTGTGGGGTTTTCAGCAATGATTTCTACATCCTGATCTTTCAAATTATCAACTAGAGGAGTGTTTTGCTGTCTTATCTGCTGGGAAAATTGTTGATATTGGCTCAACAAATGAGGAGAAACAACCATTTCAGTATCTACTTGTCCTCCAATTTGAGAACATGCATTATTTTTTATATCTTTCTTGGGTGCCTGTTCAGTGTTTTTACATTCTGTGCTTCCTTTATCAATATCTACATGGGCATCATTACCCATGCTGACTCTTTTTCTGTTTGAACTAAAGACTTCTGTGTATCTTTTTTAGCAGTTGTTTTTGTCTTGGAAATGTCAGTTTTGCTGTTGTCATCCCTTTACTCCAGAACAGGATTAGCTCCTATTACTTCTTTCACAGAAGTACTTCCTGCTTCTTTCTGTTGTGATGCTTTCTCTTGTGTGAGAGCTCTCAACTGATCAAGAGGCACTTTACGTAACCTTTGACTTCTAAAAAAATTTTTTTTTCATGTCCTTGACCTGAAACTTGGACTTGGCTAAATAAAAAACTTGGGATATATCATCCACGGAAACAAATAAATCATCAAAAATGTATGGTTCATGTTCAAACCGAGCAATCGAAATAGAGGTAGTAAAATCATATGCTACTTGCCTTGGGTCGTATTGCCTTCCAGGAATTTTTGAAAGCTTAAGATCATAAATCTTACCAAATTATTTCTCAGCATGAGAGAAACTATTAAGAGTATATTTACCACACTTAAAAGGGAAAGTAGGCCACATAAACTTTTTATTGATTTTCAAAATTCTAGAGATTCCTTTTACTGTCAGTTGATAAGAAATCTCCTGAGCTAACAGCTTATCTGGAACATATAGGGGAAGGAGATGTGGCTCAACAATACTCCCAAAAATTCTGATATAAGTGAATTTTTCTTCCCCGAACCAATCTCCGATAGAGGACAAATCAATCTTGGCTTTATTGGAAAGTCTAGGAGGGAAATGGCCAAAAATAGTTTGGCAAATTGGAATGAGAAAACCATGGCAGACTCTGTAAACATGATGTTTGCAATGTTCCTTCCATAAGAATTTATGATACACATGAATAGGGACAGGTTATTTGGAGTCCATTTCCAACCTATCATGGGGAATTCAGAATTAAAACAGAGGGCGTCTAATATATAAGCACAAAAATGGAAAGGGGTGGAATTCCCTGAATTCTTGTCTTTTTTGTACTCAAGAATTGGATTGGCTATCTTATCAAATAAAATGACAGCCCAATCCATAATTTTAGAACTAAAAACAGAATGAATTAACGAGACCATTTGAATCGAAAACCTAGCAGAGTTATCGTTTCTGAACAACCTACACATCATCGCTGCGACATAACAATATGGAGGCGAGAGAGACTCCATAGAGTACATACTTAATGCCTTCTGCTTATGCTTCTCAGGGTTATTCCTCCATTTTTTGATTGGCTCTGCTTGGTTTGGATGTTCTGCAGCATATTCCTTAAGGAAGTCTTTGTTGTAAATATTTTGTGGGTTGGGGAGGTGGTACAATGCTTTAATATCTTCTGCCCTGAATGACCCGAACACTGATCCAGAAGCAGAAACAAAAGTCTTGTTTTGAACGGTCACATTGTTAATAACCCATCTGAGAACATCATAGTAGGGAAAAATGTTTGCTCGGGAAGCAAATCAGTGTAAAAATGAATTTTCCCATGCAATGAGATGATTTTCAGAGTGAGATTCTGAATCTTCTTCACTGGGAATAGTTGCCTTAGGAAAAATAACCCTAGGTTTCTCTTTTTCAATCAAATTGTATACATTCTCCCATGTCATATTCCCCAGTCCTTTACAGGAGGTGTTTGTGACTAGCTTGAGCCTTGCTGGTTTCTCCTTGGGCAGCATGGTTAATACAAGGGCTTTTGCAACAAAATCAGCTTTAGATTTTCTACTTCTCTTTGACATGTCAGTGTCGGGAAAATTCTCTCTGGTTTTGCGAATGAAAGGATTCAAAATTTTGTTCTGCAATTCAAATGAATGCCTTTGCCGAAATAAAACACAATAATGAGAACAGCTATCCAAAGATATGTTTATTTAATTACCATCTAATATCCCCATATTTACAACATAAATTCTCTCCAAGGGGTCACATTCAAGCATTGAAAACAAAATAAATCATGATCTTTTGTTTGATTTTCAGTTAATGGTAACGTTCAATCGAAGATCAGCGCATCCTTGGAATAAATGTTAAAATTCACTTTTGATTCTTTGCGATGCGATGAATAAATATAAATGTGAAGTAACAATCGCATCACAAGTCTTCAATGGTGCGCAAAATAATACAACATAATTCATGCCGATTTTTCGATTGTGACAATCGCATCGCAATTTGTTTGAAAAGAAATGCGACAACGCTTTCTACCAAATCCCGATCGCATTGGAGATTTAAAATGAAATGGACTGTTTAATACTATCTCTGAAAATGCGATTGCGATTGAGTGCAATCACATTGGAATTTATAACGAAATGAATGCAATGTTTAACTTTCTTCTGAAATGCGATTGCGATAAATTGCATCGCATCGGTCATAAATAGAAAAAATGCAATACTTAACACTAATCCGAAATACGATTGCGATTGAGCGCGATCGCATCGGAAATTTTCAAAGCAAAAACAACTCTTTAAAATAACTTCTCCGAATTTCCGATTGCGATTACTGTTCATCTTAACATATCTTAAGTATAAATTCTTTCAAATATGTTCAAAATATGTTAAAGGGTCTTCTAACTCATTGGATCGGAAAGTTTTTTAAAGTTTGTACACTTTGTGAATAAAAATGTGACATGCATCCTTTTATCCATGGATCTTTTATTTCTATTTAGGGAAAAATATATATAAAAGGGGACCTATTTTTACATTGGATTTATTCTAAAATTTTAAAAATGGGGAGGGTTGTTGTACAGTACAAAAATTGGCAATTCACTGGAAGAAACAGTTATCTCTAAAAAATGAAATGAATACTATATTTCTAGTAAGTAAAAATCTCTAAAGATAATGAAAACTTTTCTTAAGATAATTCAAATAAAATCTAACTGTGAAAAAAGAATAAAAATCACTTACAATTTCTTTCTAATTCTTCAAGGATGAAAACATTTTTGGGTTATCTCAAGCTTTGATTGGTTGATAATAATAAAGTAAGTGGATTTTCTCAAGTTAAGTTTATGTAATATACTCCATTATCATAGGTATTTCCTCTGCTGCCAGCAAACGTTCATAGTCTCGAAAGGGTTACCTTTTAACCATCAACCATTCATTGTCCCATCCAATTAAGATTATGACTCTTTAAAAATAAATTCATAAGACATATTTTCTCATATTTTTTTTCTTTTTATTTATTTTTCTTAATTTAAGAGTCATTGTTCTGGTTTGGTAGCTATTTAGTAACAATTCCATTCACTAGTTGTAATTAAATTGAACAAGCTAGCTTGTGATGAGACTCCTTGTCTTAATTTATAAGCCATTACCCTGTTTTGGTATGCAGTATTGGTAATGTCAGTTTCATTACTTCCTATGATCATGGTAAGCAGGCTCATGATGAGACCTCTTATCTCGTAAATTTGGTCATATAATTTCTTTAGAATTACATTCTAAAAAATCACAATCGAAATGAATGGGGTGAAATAGTTGTATTCTTTAGAATAAATGGATGACAATTCTCAGAGTTTTTTGTTTTCCAAAGCTTGAAAAAGTCTTTACTTTTTAAAGATAACCCTTCTTTGCTTAATAAACTTATATGATTTACATTTTTCTCAAAGTTTCAAAATATCATGCAAATGTTTTAAACAAATTTTCAAAGTTTAACATTTTATTTTAAATTATAAAATTTGTAATCAATTCCCCAAAAATTCTCATTTACATGAAATAAGTACTTATAACATTCTTTCCAAGACAACTTTCTAATAGTATAAAGTCAATCAAAGACTTTTAACAACCTTTATTTATAAAAATAAATTTTTCTTTTTAGAAAGGAATATGTACAAGTAAGAAGGGGTTACCTCCTTATGAAAAGAATTTCTTTAAGACAAGCCCATTTATAGGAAGAGATTCTCTCTTTCCTGTTAAATCTTGAAGTATGAATGTATATGAGCCTATCTTTTCAGCAATCTGAAATGGTCCAAGCCATATCTTTTGAAATTTAGTATGCTTACCTTTTTCTTCATGTGATTTATCCCTTTTCAGAACAAGATCACCAATTGACAATTTTTTTGAGCCAGTGGAATTTGAATCAAAAGAAGATTTAACAAGTTGTTGATATTTTTCATGAACACTTCTTGATTTTTCTCTATCCTCTCCTAATTTTAGGATTTGATCAAATCTCAATTGAATGAATGAGGAAGGATTTTCTTCAATGAATTGCACTAGGGCTAATGATGGAAGAGATAGATTTGATGGTATTACAGCTTCTTTACCATAAACTAAATTTAAAGGTGAAGTTCCAATAGAAGTTTTAAGAGTAATACGATCAGCCCATAATGCAAATATTACAGACTTGTGCCAATTCTTCTGATTTTGATCAATACTCCTTTTAATAATCTTTATGAGATTTTTGTTGGTGGATTCTTCTAAACCATTACATTGTGGATAATAGTTAGTTGAATATTTCAATTTAAAACCTCTCTTAATTGCAAACTCAATTGTACTATTACCAGAGAAATAAGATGCATTGTCAAAGACCAGAGCGTTAGGTACACCAAACCTGGTAATGATGAATTGAACGATGAAATCAATAATTGCATCAGAATTGGCTACCTTTAGAGGAATTGCTTCTACCCACTTTTTGAAGTAATATGTTACTGTGAGGATGTACTTATGCTTCTTGGAAGAATGAGGTATTATCTCACCAATAATATCAAGCCCCCATTCCTCAAATGGTTGTTCAATTTTTACTGGCTATAGAAGAAGAGCTGGCTTCCTCTGTCTTCCACTAGCAGTTTGGAAAATCTTGCACTTCCTCACATAATCATGAGTATATTTAAAAAGGGTAGGCCAATAATATCTAGCATGGATGATTTTGTGAGCTGTGGTATCACCTCCAAAATGCTCGCCTGTTGGTCCATCATGTAATTCCTGCAAAACCTTCTTTGCTTCAGTCTTTTCAAGACATCTCAGTAAGATTGAATCATAATTTTTTCTGAACAACACATCATCAATGATTTCATATTTAGTAGCTTTCAATATTAAAGCACGTTTATTCTTATAGCTGAGATTAGAAGAAGCATACCCATTTTTCAAGTAAAAGATCAGATGAGAATACTGTGATTCAGAATCGGTAACACTTATCTGAATTACTTGAACATCATTCTCTGGATCTTGATTTTTTGGTATGTTATGAGCTCCTGCTAATAATCTGCAAAAATCTTGTCCTCTAACAATATTTGCTAGTTTAATTTCAATATCATATTCTTGCAAAGTTGTCATCCAATTAGCGCTCTTTTCTCCTACTTCTCTTTGAATTATTAATTGTCTTACTGCAGAGAAGGGAACAATAACCTTTGTGTGTGTTTTTAAGAGAAAAGGCCTAAAATGTTTGATTGACTTAAATACAGAGAAAGCTTGTTTTTTAACATCAGAATAATTCAGCCAAGCTACTTGCAAATTTGAGCTGAAGAAAGAAATCAGTACTTCGATTTGTTGATCATTGAGCTGTGTTGAAACAACAACATAGGATGTTTCGGTTGCCAAGGTATATAGAATAAAATAATTGGGAAAATTGGGAGTGTTTAATGCGGGTGCATCAATAATTGCCTTCTTGATTGCTTCAAAGGCTTATTTTTCTTTATATCCCCATTTGAACACTGAATTTTTCCTAATCATATTCTGCACAGGTAAAAAAATTTGAGAAAAATCTAGAATGAATATTTTTACAAAATTAATCTGACCTAAAAATGATTGCATGGAATTTTTATTATGAGGCAAAGAAATATCAGAAATTTATTTAACTCTTTTAGGATCGATGTATATACCATCTTTTGACACAATAAACCCTAAGAGTTTTCCTTGATTGAGAGCAAAGAAATATTTCTTTGGGTTTAAGGAAATACCGAATCTTCTACATCTTTCAAATATTTGTTTTAGATCATGTAAATGATTGGATCTCCTTTTTGAATAGACTATTATGTCATCAAGATAAATAACAACTGATTTATTAATCAGACCCTTAAATGCTATGTCCATGGCTCTCTGGAAAGTAGCTCCTGCATTCACTAAACCAAAAGGAATTTTCTGATAAGAATAGGTTCCCCATTTGGTTCTGAAAGTGGTTTTCAACCTATCATCTGGATGTACTAGAATTTGATTATACCCTGAAAATCCATCAAGGAAGGACATGAGTTCAAAACGGGCTACCTTTTGGAGAATTTTCTCCATAGTTGGCAATGGGAACTTTTCCTTTTGACATGCCTTGTTTAAATTCGTGAAATCAATACAGATTCTAATATCGCCATTTTTCTTCCTGACATGTACCATATTGGAAACCCAATTTGAATGCCTTATCGAAAAAAAGATTTTGGCTTTCAGAATTTTATTGAGTTCTGTTTTGATTTGATCTTCAAGATTTGTATGAATCTTTCTTAACTTCTTTTGCACAGGCTTGACGTCAAATAGCATTGAAATTGTGTGTTGAATTACATAAGTATCATAAGTCTTTAAATCCTCATAACTCCAAGCGAAGACATTTTCATATTTACTCAGAAGTTTAATGAAAACAGATCATTCTTTTGGAGTTAAATTGAGACCTAGATTAACATTCTAAGGTTTAGAATGAAAGCCAAGATTGACTAATTCAAACTTCAAAGTTGAACTTTGAATTTTAGCATTAGTAGTTTTCTTGAATCTGTCTTTAATATCGTAAAGATCCTCAAGTTTAACAACAGATTTAGGAATCGGATTTTCATTATTTCTTGAAGTAATTTGCAGATCATGATCATCTTCATCAATAATTTGTTCATCATATGATTTCTCGGAAGTTAAGAAATTCAAAATATCTTGATCATGGTAGAATACTCTCTAGTTAGTAATATTGTCTGGGACAGATGGGCGAAAAATCAACTCTACTGAAAATCTATCAGGACTACAATATTTAGCAGGAAGGAGTTTGGATGCAACATTAGCTAACAAGTCAGCTAATGTGTTTTGATTTCTGTGAATAGAAGAAATATTAAATGCTAGAAATTGAGTGGTAAGATCCTGTACTAGATTTTGATAATGTTTGAGATGTCCTGAAAGACAATGGATGGTATTCCTTACTTGTCTTATGACAATTTCGGAATCTCCATATCCTTTTAGGTATTTTACATTTAACCCTATGGCCTTATAAAGCCCTTGAATCAAGGCTTCATACTCAACAGTATTATTAGTGCACTCAAATTCTAATGTACATGATAACATAGTCTTCTCTCCCTTTGGATCAATTAGGATGCATCTTGCTCCCGCCCCATCATTAGATTTTGATCCATCGAAATATAATGACCAAAATAAAGTTCTATCTATAGGTTTATCTACAAATGAATCAGAAAAATAATAATTCTAGAAGAATCAGATTGCGAAAAATTTTCAATTTGAGAAACAAAAGTATATACAGAGAATGGTGATTGTGGTGCAGTGAAATTTCCAAGAAAAGACTCGGCAGAATAACCTCCAAGAATATTATTGTTGAAAGCTACAGGTTCATTAGGTTGTTCAAACTCAGTCACAGTGTGCATCGTATGTTTTTATCGCTCGATTTTAATTTGATTTGGTTTTCCCTTGTAGGGAAGCCACATATGTGAATAATCAGTAATGATGTAACCATTAAGTTTCGTAGACCAGTCCCTACTTAAGACTAACCCATATAATTATGGTATATCTGCAATTATAATATCAATTCTTTGGACAATCCTAGGGTCAGAAGCTACTCTAATGGTAACTAAATTTATTTCTCCAATAACTTGAACCTTGGAGCGATCCAATTGTACAATGTGAACATCAGACTTCTGAGGTTCGATATTCAACTTAGCACAAACTGAAGAAGGCATTATATTAGAATATGCTCCCGAATCAATCAAACAATTATGCAAATTATTATTGTAGATTTCATAGGTTAGCAGAAATGGAGGTATGTGGGAACCTGATCTTTCTCCAATAAGAACAGTGTCGGATGCATCTACTTTGTCTAGTGGTTTACCAGTCCCTTTAGCTGCTTTAGCTACTACACCACTTGGTAGAGGAGCAATAGGTGTAGCATTTAACTCTTTTAATAATAGCTTTTGCTGATGTTTAAGTTTACCGAGTTCATGTAATGAGATGCTTTCTCTAGTATTTTTCATGTCCTCAATGATATTATAATCCATCGTATCTGATACTACTAGAGTTTTGAATGATGATGTGGGAGGATTAGGAGATGATGGCTGATTCTGAGTGGGTAATGAAGAATAATTTTTTGCAGGAGTTTTGTCTTTGGTACTTGGATTTGTATTTTTCTTCTTCGGAACCATTTGAACAAGTTCCAATGTAGATTTTCTCCTTGTACTTATAGGCATAGCTTCTTGCTCCATGTCACTATCTGAATTAGGGAGAATGAAATCCCACATTCCATTTAGTTCAAAAACTTCTTCCCTTTCATCTTCTTTGTCTGATATTAGAGGATTATCTTCTTCTTCTTCATCTTCTGATTCTGCATTGGAAATTGCATTGGGAGGTTTTGATTCAGTTTGATTTCTCTTGAAATTTCTAAATGGTCTCCTTTTAGAAGTCTCTGCTACCTATTTTTTGATCTCAATCATCTCATTAGACATGGTTTTAAGAACTTTCTGTAAACCTTCCATGTCATATGGATCTCTTGGTGTCTTCTTCTTGGAATCATCTTTAAAAGTAACTTTATTTGTTTTTCTTTCATCAATAGCATTTTTCTTATCTAGAGCAATCATTCGCTTTTCCACTGAAATAGCTTCCTTCATATTTTCAGCTAAAGTTGGCTTTGTAGCTCTATCTACGAAAATTGCTATATTTGAGAGTAAAGTGTTAATGTACCATTCACTTCTAACTTGTTCACTAGGTTTAGATGTTGCAGGGATCTTGTTCAAGAGTTTATTAAATCATGAGTTAAATTCTTTAATGGGTTCCTTTGATTGAGTCCTTAAATTCGAGAGATCGTTAATTAGGGTAGCAACTGATCTATCATCTCCATATTTAGTTAAAAAAAATTCTTCAAACATATCCCAGTCAGTGATAAAATAAATAGGTAAGGAAAAATACCAGGATCATGTTGTTCCTTGTAAAGTATAGGGAAATAATCAGACTACAACATCTTCATGCACCACTTGATTCAAATTTATAGCAAGCATGAAGTTATTGATATGTTCTTCTGTTGATATACCACTATCTGGACTAAACTTTGGGAGCCATTTTTCAGGATGATCAGGTAGATCATGCAAAGGTGCAGCCATATTCATAGCTCCTGGTCTGGTCCATGGTCTTTGTGCTAGTTGTGCCATTCTTGTAATGATGGTAGATGAACTAGAAGAGATAACTGGTATATGAGTAGTAACTGTTGAAGTACTGGAAGAGACAATTAATGTTTGAGTAGATGTAGTTTGAGGAGATGAAGATTGAGCAGAGGAGGAAGATTGAGCAGATGAATATGAGACTACTATAGTTTCCTAATTTGGAGCTTGGGAAACAGATGGTTGAATATGCAATGAAGAACTAGTACCACTTTCTATTTTCGATGGATTTTTTCTGGCTTTGACTCTACTAGGTATAGGAAATTATTTTGGGGAAATTCCAAGTTTTTCACTTTGTGATCTAGTAAGAGGTCTAGAAGAATTTTTTTTTGAAGAGATACTACTTTCAGATAATTCTGATTCTTCTAATGATAATGAGAATCCTTGAAGTTTATGGGTCAAGCCCTCAACTTCAGGGGACTCATGAGTTGGATTATCTGATTGATTTGAAACTTTGGTAGTGGGTGTTTGAATACTTTTCTCAATTTCTTCTCTTGTGATTTGATATGTGGAAGAAATTGAAGGTGATGAGGGTGATGTGCTCTTAGAATGGCTTTCGGAATTAGATTTATCTGCCATTCATAGCTTATGGCCCTCCTTCTAGCGCCAAAAATGTTGAAGCCTTGAAAATCGCTGCTTCAAACATCGGGGGATAACCACCCGGTTGGGACCTTAAGACAAGTCCCTTTCCATTTGGAATGGTGGCTCCGACTGGATTTATAGGACCAGTTTCCTACTAATTTGAATGGGTTGGTAATGGAATGTTTGGATGAAGGGGAAATGGGACTAAATGACTGAAATGAAAATACTAACTAATCTAATTTAAATATTGATAAAGAAATTCTGAAACTAACCCGGGCATCATATGTGAATACAACTTTAAATTGTTTCAATTGAACAATAACCATAAAAATGTATTATAGCTTAATTGAAATGTGCAACAACAAATAAAGATAACTCTATTTAAGAAATTAAACAAGGTTATATTAGCATATTGTATTCATCATTTTATATTGTTTTCATATACTATAAGAGATAAATATTTCCAATATACGCAGAAATGATATATATATATATATAAAGAAATATTGTGAAACGAAGTACATATAAACGATAGAAATTTAAAAGAGAATATCATATAACAAAAGAAACTAACAGTGAATAGATAGAAATACCATATCCATCTTGAGACTTTCAAATGCAATATGATACTCTAATCCAACAATTCTGATGTAAAATCAACTCCAAGTACATAAATGCAATTCTTAAAGATAATTCTACATAGAATCACCAGATGTGATCCTTTATAAGAGAATATAGGAGTAAATGGAGTACAGAAATGCAATCCCCAAGTCAAAAATATTACAAATTCAGGACCCTTTTCTAAATGCATGAAAGGGGTTTAAATAGGTACATAACAAAACAAAATAACTAAAGCTATTCCTATAATCTATCTAATATCAAAAAATCTAGAACATGAATGCGATCTTGTAGTAGACTGGCTAATTGATCATCAGTTGAGGTGGATGTGCGAAGGTGGCGAATTTTGAGCATATCTTGGACTTCTGTTGGCCGACTCATTTTTGAATGTAACTGCCCAGTGTATGTAGCATCAGATAATTCAGGAATGATACAATGAATAGCATTTGAAAGGAATTTGATGGCCATCTATTGGTTGTGTGGCTTGATCAGATAAGTCCACATAATATCCCAAGAAATTCCTTGAAGTTTGCTAATCTGTTGATTTTTATTGATTATCTCTTCCTTCCACCTGGAATCAGCTTCTTTTACTTTAGGTAACTTGCCAGGGGTACAATCTGAGATCAAATTGGTAGCGTACAAGCTGTCATTAATCAATTGTGTTGTATTATTCATTAAACCTTTAGCCCTTGATATGGCTCTTTCTGATTTCATTAACTGTTGTTCCCATTCCATAAATGAAATTCCTTGTCTCTCTCTTCAATTCTAGGAAGATTAGCTTTTCTTCCCTGCTGTGTATCCTACCATGAAAGGAACTCGAAAATTTTATCATCAGCATCATCAATTTCTTGCCTAAGAGTGATTGATTTATCTATCAAAGATGATGTTATTTCACACAAAGCCTCAATTTGTGTCAACTTTAGACAAAATTTATTTAACTGTTGAGATAGCAGTTTGTTTATTTCAAGAGCTTCAGTTTTGAATTGAGCTAACTTAGGATAATCCTTGAACTTGTCCAATGCTAATTGGAACATTTTTTCTTGTTCAATCTTTGAATTTCTCTCACTTTGCAGAAGATTTTGTAGCTTTTCTACCTCTTGATTCAACTGTTGCTGTTTGTCCAAGGCTTGTTCATCAATCTTCTTCTTTTCAAGGCTGAGCTACTCTTCTAGTTGTTTAGTTATGAGTTCTGCATCCTGTACTCGCTGTTCTAACTGAATAATATTTTGTTGATTTCCTATAACCTGTTCTTCAAAAATAGCAATTTTCACATCCTTTTGTTTTACCAGTTGTGTAAATTCGGAAGCTTTATCTATAGTGGCAGCACTGTAGGCACCGGCATGCTGAGACAATTTGGTGAGATCCTCAGATGGATCCACCTCAGTATTTTTATAAAAAATATTTATAAATTCCCCCTGTGATGCCAAAAGTGCATCTTGATCCATTCTCCTCCTTTTCCTTTGTTTTCTTAACACAACCCTATGTTTGGGACTGTAGAATATATCTAAAGGAGGGATTTCTTCTATCTTTAGCATAATTTCTCCTGTGGGTTTTTCAGGAATTATTTCTACATCCCGATCTTTGGGATTATCAACTAGAGGAGTGTTTTTTTGTCCTATCTGCTGGGAAAATTGTTGATATTGGCTCAACAAATGAGGAGAAACAACCAACTTAGTATCTACTTGTCCTCCAATTTGAGAACCTGCATTATTTTTTATATCTTTCTTGGGTGCCTGTTCAGTGTTTTTACTTTCTGTGCTTCCTTTCTCAATATATACATGGGAATCATTACCCATGCTGACTCTTTTTCAGTTTGAAATAAAGAATTTTGTGTATCTTTTTGAGCAACTGTTTCTGTCTTGGCAATGTCAGTTTTGCTGCTCTCATCCTTTTTCTCCAGAACAGGATCAGCTCCTGTTACCTCTTTACCAGAAGTACTTCCTGCTTCTTTTTGTTGTGATGCTTTCTCTTGTGTGGGAGCTCTCAACTGATCAAGAGACACTTTAAGTAACCTCTAACTTCTAAACAACAAAAAAAATTTCATGTCCTCGGCCTGCAACTTGGACTTGGCTAAATCAAAAACTTGGGATATATCATCCACAGAAGCAAATAAATCATCAAAAATGTCTGGTTCATGTTCGAACCAAACAATCGAAACAGAGGTAGTAAAATCATACGCTACTTGCCTTGGGTCGTATTGCCTTCTAGGAATTGTTGAAAGCTTAAGATCAGAAATCTTACCAACTTCTTTCTCAGCATGAGCGAAACTATTAAGAGTATAGTTACCACACTTAAAAGGGAAAGTAGGCCACATAAGATTTTTATTGGTTTTCAAAATTCTAGACATTCCTTCTACTATCAGTTGATAAGAAATCTCCCGAGCTAACAAATTATCTGGAATGTATAGGGGAAGGATATGTGGCTCAAAAATACTCCCAAAAAATTCTGATATAAGTGAAATTTTCTTCCCCAAACCAATCTTCGATAGAGGACAAATCATTCAAGGCTTTACTGGAAAGTCTAGGAGGGAAATGGCCAAAAATGGTTTGGTAAATTGGAATGAGAGAACCATGGCAGACTCTGTAAACATGATGTTTGCAATGTTCCTTCCATAATAATTTATGATACACATGAATAGGGATAGGTTCTTTTGGATTCCATTTCCAACCTAGCATGGGGAATTCAGAATTAAAATAGAGGGCATCTAAGATATAAGCACAAAAATGGAAAGGGGTGGAATTCCATGAATTCTTGTCTTTTCTATACTCAAGAATTGGATTGGCTATCTTATTAGACAAAATGACAGCCCAATCCATAATTTTAGAACTAATAGCAGAATGAATTAACGAGACCATTTGAATCGAAAACCTAGCAGAGTTATCATTTATGAACAACCTACACATCATGGCTATGGCATAAAAATATGGAGGCGAGAGAGACTCCATAGAGTACATACCTAATGCCTCCTGCTTATGCTTCTTAGGGTTATTCCTCCATTCTTTGATTGGCTCTGCCTGGTTTGGATGTTCTGCAGCATATTCCTTAGGGAAGTATTTGTTGTAAATCTTTTGCGGGTTGGGGAGGTGGTACATTGCTTTAATATATTCTACCATGAATGACCCAAACACTGATCCAGAAGAAGAAACAAAAGTATTGTTTTGAACGCTCACATTGTCAATAACCCATCTGATAACATCATAGTAGGGAAAACTGTTTTCCCGGGCAGCAACTCAGTGTAAAAATGAATTTGCCAATGCACTGAGATGATTTTCAGAGTTAGAGTCTGAATGTTCTTCACTGGGAACAGTTGTCTTAGGCACAATAACCCTAGGTCTCTCTTTTTCAATCAAATTGTATACATTCTCCCATGTCATCTTCCCCAGTCCTTGACAGGAGGTGTCTGTGACTAGCTTGAGCCTCGCTGGTTTCTCCTTCGGCGGCATGGTTAATACAGGGGCTTTTGCAACAAAAGCAGATTTAGATTTTCTGCTTCTCTTTGACATGTCAGTGTCGGGAAAATTCTCTCTGGTTCTGCGAATGAAAGGATTCAAAATTTTGTTCTGCAATTCAAATGAATGCCTTTAGCCGAAATAAAACACAATAATGAGAATAGCTATCCGCTATCCAAAGATCTGTTTATTTAATTACCATCTAATCTCCCCATATTTACAACATAAATGCTCTTCAAGGGGTTACATTCACGCATTGAAAACAAAATAAATCATGATCTTTTGTTTGATTTTCAATTAATGGTAACGTACAATCGGAGATCGGTGCATCCTTGGAATAAATGTTAAAATTCACTTTTTATTCTTTGCGATGCGATGAATAAATATAAATGCAAAGTAAAAATCTCATCGTAACTCTTCAATGGTGTGCAAAATAATACAACATAATTCATGCCGATTTTCCGATTGTGACAATCACATTGCAATTTGTTTGAAAATATTCTACCAAATCCTGATCACATCGGAGATTTAAAATGAAATGGACCGTTTAATACTATATCTGAAAATGCGATTGTGATTGAGTGAAATCACATTGGAATTTATAACGAAAGGAATGCAATGTTTAACATTCTTCCGAAACGCGATTGCGATAAATCACATCGCATCGGTCATAGATAGAAAAAATTCAATACTTAACACTAATCCGAAATACGATTGCGATTGAGCGCGGTCGCATCGGAAATTTTCAAAGCAAAAACAACTCTTTAAAAGAACTTCTCCGAATTTCCGATTGCGATTATTGTTCATCTTAACATATTATTAAGTATAAAGTCTTTCTAATATGTTCAAAATATGTTAAAAGGTCTTCTAACTCATCAGATCGGAAAGTTTTTTAAAGTTTGTACACTTTGTGAATAAAAATGTGATATGCATCCTTTTAGCCATGGATCTTTTATTTCTATTTAGGGAAAAAGATATATAAAAGGGGACCTATTTTTACATGGGATTTATTCTAAAATTTTAAAAATGGGGAGGGTTGTTGTACAATACAATAGGTTCCAAAATGGCCCCTAAAAAGAATTTAACACCAATTAAGCCCGCAAAAGGCTCCACTATGACTCATGAAGATGAAGAAGTGCAACATGATATATCAAAATTACAAGACCAAGTGCACCAAATTTTTCTCTCGCAAAGAGAAATAGAAAATGAAATGGAAGTTTTGAGAAAGATGTGGAAGCTAAGATGGATGGTTTGAAGAAATTCGTGGAATCTAAGGTGGATGGTTTGAAGAATGGCATGGAAGCTAAGATGGATGACATGGAAGACATGAAGAACGATCTAAAAGCAGACATGGATGGTTTGAAGGAATGTTTGAAAAATTTGATACAGGAAATGATTCCTAATGGTGAAAAGGAAGTATAAGAAACTCATTATGAGAAAAAAATAAATGTTAATCGTGATTTCATAAACAATAATGTTGTATTGAAGACCCATCATATTCCAAACATCCATATGAGGAAGGTTGATGGAAAGGATCCCGTAACATGGATACTACAAATGGAGAAATATTTTGATCTCCATAATGTTAAAAACACACAAAAGGTACGAATTGAAACTTTACAATTAGAGAAAAATACATTTTTATAGTATTGATGGCTTTTCTCTGATAAAAAAATCATCACTTGGTCAATTTTTACAGAGGAAATGATAGCACATTATGACTATACAAAGAGGAATTCCTTATTTAACCAATTGATAAATCTCAAAAAAAAGGGTTCAATGGTGGAGCACATTGAGGACTTCGAAAAATTGAATATAAGGGTGACTGATAATCCAGAGGAACATAGGATTGATGTATTCATAGGGAGTTTAAAGGATAACATCCAACATAAGGTTCGCCTATGGGAACCTGATTAATTGGAGAAGGCATTCAGGTTGGAAAGAAAAAATGAAAGTAAAATTATGGTGAAAAGGAAGCCTACCACTCACATATATAAATATGGAATTTTTTCTACTACTATACTTCCATAACCTACAATGTTGACACCACAACAATTGGAAGAAAAAGAGAAAAAAGGCTTTGATACAGTTGTGATAGAAAATACACTAAAGGTCATAAGTGTGTTGAGAAGAAATTATGTTACATATATTATGAAGAGGAGGAAGAAAATGAACAAGAAACTTCAAAAGAAGAGGATATACACTAGTAACCAGCCCTAGAGAAAGAAGAAATGAGTCCGACCATATCCTGTAATGCATTGGCAGGAATTACCACTTCTCAAACTCTCAAGATAGAAGAAAATATCAAGAAAAAAAATGTAATAGTGTTGATTTATTCTGATAGTACCCATAATTTTATTCATTGTAAGGTAGCCAAGGAATTTAATTGTTTCCTATACCCAACAGTAGAGTTTCAAGTGATGGTTGCAAATGGAGGGACTATAAACTTCTCTGGAAAATGTCTTAATATCAAGCTAACCATGGGGGAATAATGGTACGAATAGTCCAATGATTTCGTTCCAATGGGAGGTGTTGATCTTGTACTAGGAATACAATGGTTACAAACTTTGGGGATGGTAGCTTTTAATTTTCAAGAATTTTTATTGAAATGTTTTTCAGAAGGAAAGGAAGTTGAATTACATGGTATCGATGGGAAGCAGGGAAATATAATAAGCTCTAATGTCATGACAAAGCTTCTGAATAAATAATAACGATGCGTAATTGCACAATTATGCTCACTAGAAGTTCCAACATCAAAATCATCTGTTTCTATCTAAAAAAAGTCTTGGATAATCATTCAAAGGTGTTTGAAACTGATCTGAAAGGAGTGTATTAGTTTGTTGTGCTAACTTTCCTTTCATTAATATAAACAAGTACAATTTGTCTCCATTTGTTTGCTTAAGGAATGAGTGATTTAACCATGAAACATAGATGAATTTGTGAACTTTAAGCATAAAAATAATCCTAAAAAACATTGAACGACGTGTATAACAGGGAAATAAAATCACACATAGTTTTTACACAGTAGGCATGATGAAGCAGTTCACCCCTCCTAGGCTACATCTACTGGTGCAACAACCAATGGCTTGTCCCTCTTTTTCATTATGCTCAAAATTACAAATATATATGTTTACAAGCCTCTAATGGTTATTTTCACTACACCAATGGCTCCAAAATGCTCAAATTAGTCTAGGTACACTCTTGTTTCACCCAAATTGGACGAAAATTGACATCCCATTGCATTTTTCCCAATGTTAGCTAGAAAAACTCCGCTAAAAGTGGAGACTGGCACTTAACTAAAGTTAAATTTAATAAAAACCCTAAAATTAGGACACCACTACAGTCTCCGCTAGATTTGACCATTAGTTTTAAAGTCAAGTGGTTAGGTATGGGTGGTCACAAGTCGAACTCCCACCTAAAACCACGCGGTTATGGCTTTTAAACTCTGCGTTAAGTTGGAGTGGAACCAGAATTTATAGTTCCACAAACCATGGAATTTTTTGCCATTACTCCACCATGTGATAGGTGAAATCCTCCATTAGATAAGCCACCCAATGAAACTGTTAACTGAAACCTTTAATGTAACTTCCAGACATGTGAACGTATCTCTTGTTGCCGGTTAAGGTTTTTAGCTGTGGGGTTATGTTTGATGCTGTAGTTATGAATATACCATATGGCCATTGCTTTGGGCCGCAAGCGGGTTGGGATTGTTGGCAGTCCCCTCCCCCAACACTAAACCTTTAACATCATCAATGTATGTGTAAATCTATACTTGGTAAGAAATACATTGCAGGTGTACTGGTTGGAGGTCTTTGCGGTGGGCCAGAGGTCACGGGGTCAATCGTCGCTGACTCCAACAAAATTTTACCACAACATCCTGAGGAAATGTGGAAGCCTCCACACTTTCCACGTGTCTCTCATCCAAGGGTTCATTTACAAAACATACAAACCATCCAACGGTTAGAAACACATCTCCGTAAAACAAGATCAACGATCCATGCCATGCCACATGGAAAAATATTGTTAACTTATGAAAATGGAATATTACTAGAATATAACTGCTGATTGTACCTACATTTTGATTGGGCATCTAGTCACAAATTTCTTTTTGTATGGGAAAACAGACAAAACGTGATATCTTCCTCATACAACATCAGTTTTTCGAACCGTTCATGATGCCAGAATTGCAACGATGAGACCTTTCCAATCACTTAGGTTCGGTCCTATTTCAATCACTTTCAATTTTGAGCATAACACATGATCTCATGACCACACCTCCCCATTAGGAAGCTTTTGGACCCCAAAATAAATTGAATTACCTGTTCAGAAGATGAGGGTACAGATCCCTCACCTTTTCCACTTCCATACATCTTACCTTACCTGGTTTCCTGCCCTTGAGCCCAGTTCAAATATAATCGACACCTCCCCTCTTAGAAGTCCGTGTCCTCCTGTCAAGGATGGAATCCTCCTTGAGCTCATCCAAACATTCTGGTGAGAAATATTCTATAGATGGCAGCTGACTATCACTCCCTTGATCATCAATCAGAGGAGGATCATACAAAAATAAATTATCCACATTGACAATGGAATACATTTTCATATATGAAGGCAAGTAAAGTTGAAATGCATTATTACCAACTTGTTTAATGATTTTCAATGGACCATAATGAATGGGCTTGAGCTTTTTACCTTCTCCTTTCATCATTTCTTTGCTTATGTGGAACCATACTTCATATCCTTCTCGAAACTTGTGATCAACACTATGTTTGTTATGCCTCTCCTGTACTTGCTTTGAATCTTCTCAAGCTATTCTTGAACTTGTTGATGAATTATCAGAATTTTATCAATGAACTTTCAAGCTTTGTCAATATCATTATGCCCATCAATTGCAACATCCTTCTCAAAGATGAAGTCTAATGGTGATTTCGGAAAATACCCAAAGAAGGCTTCAAAAGGTGAAGTATTTATAGAAGAGTGCTTGGCCCGATTGTAAGTGTGTTGAATGTAATGCAGTTGTTCATCCCACAACTTGGGATGTTTGCTACAATATCCTCTCAATAGATGCACAATAGTTCTGTTCACCACCTCGGTTTGGTGATCAGTCTGCGGATGAAAAGAAATACTCGTTTTCAACTTTGTGTCCATCATCTTCCAAAGATTGGACCAAAAATTCCCAACAAAATTGGAATCCCTATCACTAATAATAGAAGTTGGCAAACCATAATGAACCCATACATGTTGAAAATAAATTTCAACAGTTTGTTGAATAGTAATGGTTTTCTTACATGGCATAAGTATACACATTTTACTGAATCTATCCAAAACTACATAAAGATAATCATGATGTTTTCTGACATAGGTATACCTTCAACAAAGTCCATGGCGACACTCTCCCATGGCCTTAATGGTACCGGTACTGGCATGTACAACCCAAGCTTCCTATTGCTAGGCTTGCTTGTTGCACACATAGAATGTCCTCTTATAAAATGTGACAAACTATCTATCATGCGAGACCACTAAAAATACCTCTATATATGCGCCACTGTTTTTCTTACCCCAAAGTGTCCAAAAATAAGAGACAAATGAGCCTCTCTAATGAAACTAAGTCTCTCTCCTTGTGGTATAAACAACTTTCCCAAATGAAACAACAAATTGTTATGCATGTGATAATCATTTTCCTCAACTTGATTCCCTTCACTCAAACTAGCATACGCATCTTGAAAGTCAACATCAAATGCATATTGTTCTATGTAACTCTCATGTACAATAGAACCATTTTTAAGCAAAGTAGAAGCACTTATAATTGGTCTTTAAAGCATATCAACAACTTTATTAAAAATACCTTTCTTGTACCTTATAACCAAGTGAAACTGTTGAAGAAATCCCATCCACCTGAAATGTCATGATTGCTACAATTTTGTTTGGGACTACAAGTACTGTAATGGTTGATGATCGGTATGTATAATCATCTCTTTACCCATCAAGTAGTGTTTCCACTTATTGATGCTTTGTACCAACGCATACAACTCTTTGTCATATGTTGGATAATTAGTTACAGCACCATTGAATGTTTGAGAATGAAAAGTGATAGGCTTACCATGGTGCAAATGTACTATGCCAGAATAATTAGTAGGATCGGTTTATATCTCGAATGGTTGTCTCAAATCAGGTAATGCAACGACCAGAGCTGAAATTATCTTGTCTTTTAGAGCTTAAAACTATTGTTGTTGTTTGCCTCCCCATTGAAAGCCTTTCTTGACACTCGTCACTGAATGCATAGGAGATGCTATGGTAGAAAAGTTAGCAATAAAATTTCTCCAATACTAAGTTGCGCCTAAGAAACTTCTTACCTTGATTACTAATTTGGGAGTGGGCCAATTCACAATGGCTTCCACTTTAGAAGGATAAATTCTCAACGTGCCTCCTCCTACAATGTGTCCCAAATAAACTAGAGAAGTTTTCCAAATTCACACTTAGACATCTTAAGAAATAATTTCTCTTTCTTCAAAACATCAAGTACCCCTTTTACATGCAACACATGTTCTTCTCTTGCTTTGCTGAAAAATGAGTATATAATCTAAATACACAGTCACAAATTAATCAGGATAGAAAACATTATCCATAACATGCATGAAATTCGCCGGTGCATTATACAAACCAAAAAGCATAACCAACCACTCAAAGAGTCCTTGTTTGGTTCTGAATGTAGTCTTCAATATATCACTTTCTGCAATTCTTACTTGATGATATCCACTTCGTAAATCTAACTTAGTGAAAAAAATTTCTTCTTTCAGCTGATCTAGCAAAGCATATATCCTTGGGAATGGGTATCGATTCTTTACCATTATCTTGTTCAAAGCTCTGAAGTCAACATACATGCGCCAAGTCACATCTTTCCTCAGAATCAAGAATGGGTGAACTGCATGGTGAAGTTCTTGGCCTTATGAATCCATTATCCAAAAAGTCTTTGATTTGCCTCTTTATTTCATCATTCTCCATTATGAATGTCATGTGATACATGCCGATGTTTGGAAGAGGACAATCTTGTTGTAACTAAATATCATGTTGCATCTCCCTTTTAGGAGGCAATCCTATTGGCTCCTGAAACATCTCATGATGTGCATCAACTACATCATATAAATATGATCTCAACTTATGATAAAAATCTTAAAATGAATCATAATTAACATCAGCTTTAGGCTTAATTACCTTTACAGCATTTACCATTGCAATATTTGTCTTCTTGCGATGTGCTCTAACAATGTACTCCTTGCCATCTTTGAATAAATGGTATTTTTTCTCATGGCGATGGAAGATCGCTTTCCTATCATAAAATTAAGGAATACCCAACACAACACCTGTAATATCAATTGGAAGCACATCTAATTCAACTGTGTCAAAAAAATGTGCAATTATTGCAAAGCACAATATGCACTTCTTTGAAACCTATAAATTTGCATCCTTACAAATCCACCCAAGTGGATATGGTTTTGGATGTGGAATGGTCTCAAGATTAATTTCTTGACCAAGTATTTAGAGATTAAGTTTGCTTGTGATCCACTATCAAACAGTGTATCAATCTTGGTATGTCTGGATATGACCCTCACATGAAATAGTTCAGTTTTCTCTTCTTCATTTGGAGCTTGTATGTGACAGTTTGAAGTCTTAGTATTAGGTTTTGTTTCAATTTCTTTCCTATTCATGTTCTTCAATCCCATGGCTATAATTTTAGTTTCATCTCTGGAATCCTCTCCTAAGTCATGTTGAGTTTTAGCTGTAGTTTTCTGCTTCCCTTTGTTATTGTTATACTTGGGTCTCTTTTCAGGATGTAATTTCCAACAATTTCTCTCTTCATGGCCTTCTCTTGAACAATGTTTACAATCCACTTTCTCTCCCTCTTTCTTGACAGATGCATTATTTTTATCTTTTCCTTTTGAGGTCTTCTCTTTGTTTTTCCCCTTAAAAGGTCTATTTCTACCCTCTTCAAAACTATTTTTCCCT
The DNA here is from genome assembly GCA_034641835.2 of Pinus albicaulis. Classification (NCBI taxonomy): domain Eukaryota; kingdom Viridiplantae; phylum Streptophyta; class Pinopsida; order Pinales; family Pinaceae; genus Pinus; species Pinus albicaulis. The sequence continues at coordinate 1,695,709,199 of CM076578.1, forward strand.
CTAGCTTCTAGATGTGTAGCTTGAACACATACCTCATCTAGAATTGTAGGATTAAAGATGAGGATTGTATGTTTAAGGTAGCTATGTAAGCCCCCTATGTACTTGAGAAAAGTATAATTACTCTACAAATATACCCCTAATAAGAGAACTCTTCTCCTAAATTCTTGGGTGTAGTCTTGTACATTTTGTCCTTTCAATTGTCTAAAAGTTTGCCAGTTTATTATGGCTTTCTGCATATGAGCTAATGGATAAAACTATTGTTTTATTGTAGTAATGAAATAAGTCCATGATAGAATAATATTACCATGCTTTTTGATCTCCTCCTTTGTCTTGGCTTCCCACCAAACAATAGTTGCACCTTTCATCCTCAATGAAGCTAGTTGGATTTTTGTATCATCCTCATGATGGTTCTGAATTCTCAAATAAACCTCCAATTGCCTAATCCAATTATCAAGCTTTTCTGCGTTGACTTCGCCATTAAACATTGGAAATTCAAACTTAACATCAATTTTTAGAAAAGGAATTTCACCAGTGTTTTTTGACTTGTGTGACTGGTGTACTGAAGATGAAGTAGAGGATGATGATGATGAGGGTGAGGATGGTGACTTTCCTCTACCTACATTTCCTCCATTGCCTTTCTTTGATTTATATTCATCATTGTGGCCCCTTGATGATCCCTAACCTCCTTGTGAAGTTTGGATCCTTCTCCTTCTAGTCTTTAATTCCTTTCTTGGTAAAGGTCTCTCACCATTTCAGTCATGTCAAGGAATTCTTTCCTGAACACTCTTTCTTCTTCTTTGGGATCCACCTCTTCATGGGTTTCTTCTTCTCATGGAGGCATGCTTATTGCTTCTTCTGCTTCTTTTAGAGGTGAACTAGGTGGTGGAGAATGTGGAAATATTGCCCTCCTTTGTTGTGGCTCACTTTCAGAATGTCTTGTTTCCACCAATTTTCCTTCTCCTCTCTTAAGCTTGAGCCTAGAAAGCATGAAAAACCTTGCAAAACGTTAACAAATATTTGCACACAAAAAAACTAGAGATTAAACTCTAGCTCTGATACCAACCTGATCTGAAAGGAGTGTATTATTTTTCTCTCCTCAGTTTCCTTTCAGTAATATAAACATGTACAATTTGTCTCCATTTGTTTTCTTAAGGAATGAGTGTTTTAACCATGAAACATAGATGAATTTGTGAACTTTAAGCATAAAAATAAGCCTAAAAACACTAAAAATTAGTGTATAATAGATAAATACAATCACACATAAGTTTTACACAGTAGGAATGATGAACCAGTTCACCCCTCCTGGGCTACATCTGTTGGTCCAGATCCCAATGGCATGTTCCTCTTTGTCCTTATGCTCAAAATTGAAAATTGCATATGTTTACATGGCTCTAATGGCCATTTTCTATGCACCAATGCTCCAGAATTCTCACATTAGTCTAGGTAGACTCTTGTTTCACCCAAATTGGTTGATAATTGACCTCCCAATGCATTTTTCCCAATGTCAGCTAGAAAAACTCCACTAAAATTGGTGACTGGCATTTAACTAAAGTTAAATTTAATAAAAACCCTAAAATTAGAGCACCGCTACAGTCTTTTTCGGATTAGACCGTTAGGTTTAAAGTCAAGTGGTTAGGTTGGGGTGGTCACAAGCCAAGCCCCCACTTAAAACCATGCGGTTATGGCTTTTAAACTCTTTTTTGAGTTGGAGCGGAACCCGGAGTTTACAGTTCCGCAAACCATGGGATTTTTTGCCATTAATCCACCATGTGAGAGGTGTGATCCTCCGCCAAATAAGCCACCTGAAGAAATCATTAATTGAAAACTTTAATGTAACCATCGGACATGTGAATGTATCTCTTGCCTCCAATTAAGGATTGTAGCTGTGGGGTTATGTTTGATGTTGTGGTTATGAATATACCATATGACCACTTATTTGGGCTGCCAGTGGGTTGGGACCGTTGGCATTCCCCTCCCCCAACACTAAACCTTTAACATGATAAATGTATGCATAGATCTATACTTGGTAAGAAACACATCATAGGCCGACTGGTTGGAGGTATTTGCGACGGGCCGGAGGTCGCACGGTCGACGCCTACCAACTCCAACAAAATTTTACCACAACATCTTGAGGACTTGTGGGAGCCTCCAAGCTTGCCACATGTTTCTTAATCCACAAGGGCTTCACTCAATTAACCTCTAACATATCATGTGCGATCATAACATATTAAACAACACCCTTAATTTGAGTACATATTGGAAAATACCTATAAAAATCACATTATGTAACCCCCTCCCAATGTAAACTCAATACACCTTCCCATTTTAAAAATACCCTAATTTCACTATATATTGTAGGTGTCCATTTTTCATTAACATTTTTTATACCCCTTTATATTTTTAATTAACTTTGAGCTCCATTTTTTATACATATCCCCCAATATATCATGTCATTTTTTCCTCATTATATATCCCCCAATATGAACCCACGTGGTATGGTATTACTTCCCCAATGAAGCCCCTATGCCTCATCTAATGGTTTATTTACAAAGCATACAAACCACCCAACGGTCAGAAGCACATCTCTGTACCATAAGATCAACGATCCACAACATGCCACGTGGTGAAATATTGTTAACTTAGGAAAATTGAATATTCTTGGAATACACCCGGTGATTGTACGTACATGCTGACTGGGCATCCAATCACAATTTTTTTGTTGTTTGGGAAAACAAACAAAGTGTGATATCTTCCTCATACGACATCAGTTTTTTGAACCGTTCATGGCGCCGGAATCGTAACGACCAGACCTTTCTAGTCGCTTAGGTTCGGTCCTATTTCGAGCACTTTCAATTGTGAGCATAACACATGATCTCCTCATTAGAAACACCTAAAGGACTGCCACCTATTTTTGATCATTATCATGCTATTCATTTGATTCCAGGAAGTGTACCTCCAAACATTGGGCCTTACAGATATTCTTATGTCTAAAAGAGCGAAAGTGAATGTATGATTGTAGAAATTTTAGAGGTTGGTATAATTTAGCCTAGTGAAAGTTCTTTCTCTTCTACATTATTATTGGTGCACGAGAAGGATGGATCATGGCACATGTGTCCAAATTATAGGGAGCTCAATAAGCTCACTATTAAAGATAAATTTCCCATTCTTGTGATTGATGAATTATTAGATGAATTACATGGAGAAAAATATTTTGCCAAGTTGGATCTTCTTTCAATATATCATCAAATTAGAATGAACATTGAATATATTCCGAAAACAACATTTCAAACTCATGAGGGTCATTAAAAATTTTTGGTCATGCATTTTGGCCTTACCAATGTACCTTCTACATTTCAAGGGTTGATGAATTCCATTTTTGAACCCTTCCTTAGAAAATTTGTATTAGTATTTTTTTATGAGATACTAATCTACTGTAGGTCTTGGAAGGATCATTTTCAACATGTTGAGAGGGTGCTCAAACTACTGGAGGAGAAACAACTATATGAAAAAACCTCCAGATGTTTCTTTGGAGAACAAGAGGTGGAATATCTGGGTCATATTGTATATGAGGAAGGTGTTCATTAAGGGAATTTTCAGGTCTAAAATGGGCCTCCTAAGAAAAATGTACAACCAAAATAAAATTTATAAGAAGCAATAGGATTCAGAATGATGATTTCAACCATGGCGGATGATTCACCATTTTTAAGTAAAAGGTTAAAAATATTAAAAAATAATAAAATAATAAAATTACTTTTTCAACTCATATTTTCAACTTATCTCCAAAAATGTTTACTCAAATTTTGAGCGGGACTAGTCGTTGGATGCAAAATTTAATTCCTCATCCAAGGAGTACCCATGTTTCATATTTTTTTGGACCCTACTATGTGAAAAATGAGAATTACATGAATCATGTTTTTCATGTATTTCTCATTTTTCATGTAGCAAGGTCCATCAAAAGTATGCAACATGGGTACTCCTTGGATGAGGAATTAAATTTTTCATCCAACGAGTACTCTCGTTCAAAATTTGGGTAAAAAATTTGGGAGATAAGTTGAAAATATGAGTTGAAAAAGTAGTTTTTTATTTTTTCCCTCTAAAATTTGATGATGTAACCAAATCTTATTTTATTATTTACACTATTATTTTATAATTTCCTTAGGAGGCCCATTTTAGACCTAACAATTCCGGTAATGAAGGTATACCCTAGCAAAATTAAAGCCATTAAGGAATGGAAATTCCCCACAACCATAAAACAGTTGCGAGGATTTCTCCTATGAGCAGGTTATTATCGCAAGTTTGTTAGGAATTATGGGAGAATAGTAGCACCTCGAACAACATTATTGAATAAAGATGGATTTTCATGGAGTCCTGAAGAAACTAAGGCCTTTGAACATATTAAAGAGGCAATGTGCCTAGCGCTGGTCTTAGGTACACCAGAATTCACAAAAACCTTTATTGTGGAATGTGATGCATTGGGAAATGGAATTGGTTTCATTTAATGGTAGAAGGAAGACCCATTACTTTTGAATGTAGTTCAATCAAAGGAAATAATTTAGAGAAAACTGTTTATGAGAAGTAAATGTTGGCGACACTACATGCACTAAAGAAATGGAAACCTTACCTAATGGGAAGATACTTCAAGGTAGAAAATGATCATGATATTCTTAAATACTTTTTGGAACAAAGAATATCTTCGAAAGAGTAGAAAAAATGCATAATAAATATGTTGGGTAACTATGATTTTGAAATAATCTACTATAAAGGGAATCTAAATGTTGTTGCAGATGCACTCTCAAGAAAGGATGAGGAGGTGGAAGCATTGCATTGTGCCATTTATATTATCCAACTAGATTGGATAACCGAAGTAAGGGAGGAATGGAAGAATGATGAAGAAGTGTGGACACTCATTCAAAATTTGCAGCAAGATCCCAGTACATCTGATACATTAAGTTTGAAAAATGATACCTTATGGTCCAAACATCGCTTATAAATTTTTAAGAATTCCCCACTAAAACAAAAGATTCTTTTGGAATTGCACACCTCTCCCATAGGAGGACACTTAGAATTTTTAAAACCTTACCACCGGGTGAAGAAATAAATTTTTTTGGATGGCCTTAAATATGATATTCAAAATTTTGTGGCAGAATGGTTATTTTTCTAGCAAAATAAAGTTGAGACGATTAAGACCTTGAGTCTGCTACAACCTTTACCCATTCCATGTCAACGTTGGGAGGAGGTTTCAACGGATTTTATCATAGGTTTTCCTAAGTCTGAAGGAAAGTGTGTCATCATGGTGGCAGTTGATAGACTTACCAAGTATGCACACTTTTGTGCAATATCTCATCCATTTAAAGCCAATACAGTTATTACTGCATTTATGGAAACAATTCAAGAGCTACATGGAAACCCAAAGATTATTATAAGCAACATAGATCCCATTTTCACTCGAAATTTTTCGAAGTAATTATTTTCTTATTTGGGTACTCAACTAGCACATAACTCACCTTATCATCCTCAATCAAATGGGGAAACTCAGATAGCGAACAAATTTTTGCAAGGATATATTTATTGTTTTGTATATGATAAACAAGCACAATTGGTCAAGTGGTTACCTCTGACTGAATGGTGGTATAAAACTTCCTTCCATACTGCAATAAAAATGACCCCAATTATGGAACTTTATTGATATCATCCACCATCCATCATATAATATTTAGGAGAAAATTCTAAGGTTAAAGCAGCAGAAGATCACATTGAGCATCAACAACAAGTTCTCCAACTGTTAAGGGATAACCTAAATTTGGCACAAAATCGAATGAAACAACAGGCAGATCAACATCACAACGAGAGAAGTTTGAATGTAAGATATTGGGTATTTTAATGGCTACAACCATACAAAAAAATTTCCCACAAGCAAGCTAATAAGGATAATATATTATCACCAAAGTAATATGGTCTTTACAAGGTGTTTCAAAAGATTGGTACTATGTCATACAAATTAGAGCTTCCTGCTTCTTCTCGAGTGCACCCAGTTTTCCATGTTTCATGCTTAAGGAATGTTATTGGTTAAAAACTTACAGTTCAAAAAATATTTCCAAAACTTGATGAAACACTCACAGAAACAAGAACTCGACAGCTACAAAATCAACCAATTTCAGAGTATCTCATCAAGTGGACGAAATTACCCACTTAAGATTCCACACGAGAGGATGAGAATTTTATACATAAGCATCCAGAGCTACTCAAGCGTTCAAGAATTTTTTTTTTTGAAGGAAAGGGGCATGTTAGGTCCCTATATTACTAGTGTAGTCCCTCATCGTTGTTAGTGTAGCTCCCTTACCATTATTTTTCTACCCTTGTAGTCCCCATATTGTTATTATTGTGCCCCATAAAACCCCACTATTGTTATTGTTGTGCCCTTACATTATTATTGTTAGGTCGGCTAGGATTATGTTGTAATCCCATGGAATCCTATATATAGAAAGGAAGTTTTTTCATTTGAATCATCCAAGAATTGTTCATTTATGTAATGTAAATGAGGTTTCCCCCTTGAAGTGGCAGATTTATAAGGCGTTGATCTCTCCTTTCCTTTATTTTTGGAGTTGGTTTCATAACATCCTCCCAACTACGGCCTTATCCTCATAAATATCCCTTGAGAAGAGACCAATATTCCCTAGTGTTGATAGCAAATTTGTCACACTAGTGATGGCTCTTTTAAGTCTTCTTTCCCTCAGCATGTTTCCATAATGACGTCCAGTTATTATGGGTTGTTGTTTCACATAGCCTAGGCCTTTATTTTGTTTGTTCCAAAAATTTTTTCTTTAACACTTGCTTTTCCTCAGCGCGGTTTTTCTTACCTCCTCCCAGTAACTTTCTACATTATTGGAGATTTTATTAGATAGTTTTCTGCCATCCAATTTAATTATTTATTTGATTTTCTCCAAGGATTTTCTGGAGATTTTTGGGAAAGTTTGGAATTCTATTCCATCCTCACGGAGAAGAATTTATTGGTATCCATTACTCTGTCTTTACCACATTCAAATTTATTTCATAATTAATTATTAATTAAAAAATAATTTTGTTCGTGCATAATTCTTCCATATGTCCACCTGGAACCTAGTTTTATTTACACAACATAAAATTTGTAAATCATGGGTATTACACTAATTATGGTCAAATTACATGACATAGGGAGAAACCATATTCAGGATGTAATCATCAGTCCCTCTCAATCAAATAGGCATTCGTCACAAGCCCAATATTGTCCTCGAATTACACATCTTTCCCTCTAGAAAGAGTTTTTGACATAATATCAGCTATAAACTCATCAATGAAGATATACTCAAGCTACATTACACCTTTCATCACCATCCCTGTCACCATACATTCTAGAAATTAGTCTTTGAAACCTTATTTCTTCTCAGCCTGTGAATCTAGCTGTTATATACTCAGCCTCTACCATACAAGGTGACTTGATCATTCAAGAAATTATAACGAGGCCCAAAATTTGGTAATAAACTTAAATTGAATCTATGAATCCTTGTATCCTCATAATATTCAACATCACATATGCTTACATTCTTGGATCATCAAGGAATTTGAGGTCAAATTTCTTTGAGCTCATAACAAGGCTTTTTTATTTCTCCCTCTAGAAGAAATACTCTCTCCATAATTTGTCCCTCTTGCACGATTCCTTCGGCTTCCTTCAAACATAAATTATATAAAATCATTATTGATTCATTCAATCAAGCCTAAATTATAAATTATTCTTCAATCATGAGGCTTCTTTTCATGCTCTTCAAAAACCCGAGGAAAATTTTACAACTTGATGAAAACATCCTGACATAATTCTCTCCCTATTTATGGGAGGAACCTCTTTGTTCCATTCTTCTATTTTTTTCATCCGTGTCTTATCTTAGATATAAAAAAATAAGACATATACTTTAAATTCCTTGATCCCTCTGAACTTGGTTCTTCCTCTAGTACATATTAGGAAAGTCTTTCGGACACACACTTTTTCTTCATCTTTCTACTTCTTCCATTTGTATCTTTCATTATGTGCCTATAAATCTCACTACGAGGACATGGAGAATAATTACAAGCAAGCACAAAATATAAGAAAGAGATTGTCTACTAGTAAAATATCAATAATTAAATAAGAGAGATAAAATACTTATCCTTTCAGAAGAAATTTTGCTCCCTCTTAATTTCATCCATTTATCATCCTCATCCTCATCATTCTATATTTCCCTCCTTGCTAGGCTTAGGGTTTCTTCTTTTAGCAAAAAATTACAATCGTAGGGATTTTTCCATAAACCCTAGGGCTTTCGTATCCAAGCTTTGTTAATTTCTGGTGTATAAAACTCTTATATATTCAATTATTAAAAATCCTAGGTTGTCCTTATCATTATTTTGATCAATCAATCGAGAATGCTATATTCAATGATTTATCCTTGGTTCTTGCAATATTTTTTTCTTTCAAAACTTGTGCTTCAATTCAATATGTAAGGAGTAGACTTTATCATTTTCAACTTTCAAATATCCATAGTAGTGTAGGATTATATGAAGCTTCAATTCAACATGTCTTCATGAAATATTAGCAATATACTTTCTTCAATATTTCTATCAATGATATTCTTAAACATCATATTTGACCTTTTCCAACTCAAGGACTTGTCTTTCATCATAGTATTAGGCACATAAGGTTTCATTATTTTTTAGAATACATTTTTTTTTCCAATATTTGGAGGACTTGGCCCTTTTATTGTAAGTTCTGGTATGAAGCATAAGTAATCCATTTTTTAGGAATTTCATCAAACGTTAGGCAAATGGTTTTTTCCCATATATGTGTTGCATAAATCATCACTGGTAGATCCTTAAGAAGAATATTGTTGGTCAATAATTGTCATTTATGGAAATAAACTTTGTGAGATCTCGTAATGAAGACTACACTATCACCACACTAGATGACCCCTATACTACCCAAATTATCTTTTGCATTAAACATTTTAAGGTAAGTCACAATCAATTTTTTTTTTCCATATTAGAGTCATTCTTTCACAATGAGCTTTTTACCATCTGAAACAGGATTATTTCCTCTTTTCAATGAGCCTTCGCACACCTCCAAATTCTCAGTGGTTAGGGAGAAATTAAATTTTTAATTCAAGAGGTTTATATTCATTTATTGAGCCGACCTCACTTTGCATACTCATGTTGGCCTTCCCATTAGTGTCATGGATCTCCACTTCAATGCTGAAAATATTTATATATTAGAGACTGGTTCACATTTTTTTATCAACAATTTAGATGAGACTTGAAGCAGAACAATCACAAGTTTAGAGCTCGTGAAATTTAAAGAAGAAAAAAAGAAATACGGACTAAGGAGGAGCTTAGACTATGGATTTCAAAAAAGGTACTATGTATTTCAGTCTATGGAAAATAATAATACCTTCAACACTACATTCACTGTGTCTTTAGGACTCTATATAATAGCGACATCTTTAGGACTACATTCACTGCGTATTTCATACTGTGAAGAATAGTGACATATTCAGGGATGCGGTCACTATGTATTTCATATTTTGGAATAATAGTGACACCTTCAGATTGTGGTGTTTGTGTGACCACTGGATTGTGGATTTGTGACATTTTAGGCTATGGTGATAGTATTGCATTAGACCTGTGTCACATCATTCAAATAGTAGCATCTCACCTTGTTTTGGATAGTGAAGTAATCTCTTGGATAGTGGAAAGCAAGCTGATTGAGAAATGGAGTCAACATAAGTATCCTTGGGGTTGATTTTTCTAGTCAAGGACATTAAAGTAAGTATCATTCTCGTTTCATATAAAAGTAATATTAAAAGGATTGGTTCCCTTGTGGTAGGTGCCCCTAAACACAATTTTGGTGCCTTAAAGAGGATAGGGTCGAAGCCCTGGAGGTCGAAGCATCATCAACGTCCAAATTGGTGCCTGAACCATTGAAGGGTTGGTGCCGTCATCTTTCTATTGTACTCAAGTACTTGTAAAAGGACCAAAGTTACTCTTGATTCTTAGTAAAATTATTATTATACATTCCTATGATCTTAATTATGAAAATTCTAACTAGTAAAAATAACAATTGAAAAGGAATGTTGATTCACCCCCTCTCAGTATTCCTGACAATAGGTATTAGATCCAGCTTCTTGATAATCATCCTAACAACTGGAAGAAGGATTATTAAGTCACAATGAAGAATTAGGAAGTGACAGGGAAGTTCCCTTGTTTTATGGTACAAAATTTGGTTTTTAGAAGAAGATGATGTCCTACTATTTAATGCCCCTTGGACCTAGAGTTTGGAAATCTATTTTGGATGGGTAAAAAGTTCCTCCCACTCCTTCAACTGATCAATATGGAAGGAAGTATTACATTTCAAATGACAAAGCACTAAATTCCATAACTAGTGGAATAACTGATTATAAATTCACAAAATTCATGAATTGTGACTCTGCCAAAGATGTATGGGAGAAGATATTGCATCATACTTTCTACAAGTAGCTGAATTTGTCAGCTCAATAAAAAGGTTAGAAGAGAATGTTGAATAAAGAACACTACTTCAAAATGTCTTGAGATCCCATAGAATAAATAAAGAACTTGGATACCAAAAAAATGGATGACCTCCATGGAATTCTCATTTCCTATGGAATGATAAAAGGAATCCTAAATTCCAAGGAAGCATCATTCAGAGCATCAGAAGTGACAAAAAGGGGAAATTTTGGAATATCAGGAGTGATGAATCTGATATTGAAACTGAATTAGCACATTTTTTACGAAAACTGAAAAAGTGATCCAAGTTAAAAGGTAATTATCCTCTTATTATTTTCAAATGTGGAATAATAGTTCATTATGCTAGAAAATTTCATAATTATGATAGTGATGATGAGGAGGATTTTATGAAGGTGGTGTCCAAAAAGAAAGGGCCTAATAAGAATAACTTCTTCTCTAAACAAGATTACGATGAAGATGAATTTGTGATCACCAAGAATAAAACAAATAAAAATATCCTTTTTCACAAAATATATGATTATGCATCACATGAAGAAAATGACTATGTTAGAAGCAAAGAAGCATTATTCATGGAATTTACAAATTATTATTACTCAGAACAAGAAGGCGAAGTAAATATGGATGAATCACTAATAAGTTCAATTAAATAAAATGAGAAATTACGAAAGAAAATTATTTCTCTCAAAGTAGAAAAGGAGGAAGCAAAAAGAAGGGAAGACTTCTTGAACAATAACCTAAAACATAAAGAATAAATTTGTGAAAAACATGAAGCTGAAATAGTATCTTTAAGGAAATATTTGGATCAAGTCAAAAATGGTTGGCAAAGCTCTCAAACACTTGATAACATTCTTAATAATCAAGGACCTAAATATGACAAATCTGGGATTGGATTCAAAGGAGAGTAATAAGTACAAAGGAAAATTAAAATGAGAAACCTCAAAGAAGCTATGTTGACATACTTTCTAGTCATCTAAAGGATGAGAATTCATTCCACCAAAAACAAAGTTCCACCTCTAACAATCTAAGAAATGAAGGATGAACAGCTCAAGGAAGAATACTACTTCAAGTCAAGGTTGTAATAACAGGTACCAAACAATATTTCTTGGTTATTGTTACTACTATAAAAAATTTGATCATCAAACTAAGAATTGAAAGGCTGATAAGGACAATCTGTCATGATTCAAGAATCAACGAAGCAAGCCATTTAGTCTTGAAGAATAAGGACAAATCAAGACTTACAATTCTTTTGATCCCTTAGCTAAGTTTGATCCAAATTGCTATATATGTAAAGATTATGGACACAAAGAAAAAAATTATCTACTCAAAAAATAAGGATTAAAAATGGAGGAACTCGATACTAATAGATGTGGCCTAGATTTATGTGCTCGTAGTGATGAAAATCAATCGTTTGAGGATAGTGGATGCTGAAGACACATGACAGGTGATCAAAATAATTTTATCTCATTAAACAAGAAGGATTTAAATGTGTTTTTTGCAAGAGGATATTCCAAGTTTGCGGGAAAAGAAATTGTTTCTCTCATTAATGGGAAAGGAAAATCTCAAAATGCACTATTGGTGGAAGGGCTCATACACAATCTCTTGAGTGTAAGCCAAATTTGTGGCCAAGGACACAAAGTTGTCTCTGGTACAAAAAAGAATTGAGATAATAAATTCTTCCTCTAGTGAACTTGTAGAAAAGGGAGTTAGAACTCGTGACAATGTATACATTTTGAACAAAATTCAAGAAGAGAAAAGCTAGATGAGTCGAACAGATGAAAGTTGGTTATTTCACAAGCGATTGGGGCATACAAGTTTTGAAAACTTGATGAAGATCAGTAATATTAATGCAATAAGGGACATTCCAAAAATGATCAAGCTAGATCAAGTTGTATGTGGCTCATGTCAACATCGAAATCAAATTAGAACCATATTCAAGACTAAGGAGTTCTCAACATCAAATACTTTGGAGATCATACATGCATATTTATGTGGACCAACTAGAACGCCAGCTCTACAAGGTGAAAGGCATTTTCCTTTATTTATTGATGACTATACTAAAATGATGTGGGTATACTTTATAAAGCTCAATCCGAAGCATTTTAATGTTCCAATAATTTTAAAGCTCTTGTAGAAAATGTGAAAGATTCAAAGAATAAATATATTAGAACATATGGAGGAGGAGAGTTTACTTCAAAATAATTTGATGAATTTTGCAAAGGGAATGGAATCAAGAGAGAACTCTCTCTTGCTATAAGTCCCCAAAAAAATGGAGTATTTGAAAGAAGAAACTGAATTGTTCTAGAAATGGCAAGGAAAATGCTACTAGCAACTGACTTGCAACCCGAATTTTGGAAATAAGAAGTCATGACAACAGTTTATACCTTAAATCAAAAACAACTTAAACTAAATAATGATAAGAATCCATGTGAATTATGGAAAGGGAGACTTGATTCAATAAAATACATTAGTATTTTTGGAAGAAAATGTTTCATGAAGATCAATGAATCATGAGGAAAATTTGACTCTTGGGTTGAAAAAGGAATATTCCTTGGATATTCTATAAGGAGCAGTGATTACAAATTCTGCAATAGTCGACTACGAAAAATAATAGAAATCATTGATGTAAAGATTGTCGAAGCTCTTCTAGAAAAGGAAATTGAAGTCCATTAAGAAGAAGCTATTCTTGATTAATTTGAAGAACAACATCAAAAAGAATAAATATATCAAGAACCTCTAAAGGAACCTTCACAAACTCCTTAAAAGATAATATTCCTTAATAAACACCATATGAAAGAAAATATTATTGGGAATTTAGACGAGGGAATACAAACTCGAAGAAGGATGAAAAGTACAGAAAGGAAAGATGATGTTTCTCTCTTATCTATGATAGAACCAAAAAAATTTACTCAAGCAAGTAAGGATCATCATTCGATAAAGGCCATGGAAGAATAAATGTCTCAAATCGATAAGAATGAAAAATGGGAGTTGGTACCTCGTACGAAAGATAAAAATATAATTAGAACCAAATGGTTATTCAAAAGAGATATGAATGAAGATGGACAAATAATAAGAAATAAATCAAGAGTAATTTGCAAGGATACTCACAAATTTAAGGAATTGACTTTAAAGAAACATTTGCATCAGTAAACTGATTGGAATCCATAAGGATGTTTTTGGCATTTACTTGCTCGAAAGGATTTAATGTCTATCAAATAGATGTTAAATCAACATTTCTAAATGGAGAACTCAAATAATAAGTTTACATGGAGCAACCAAAAGGGTTTGACATAGCTGAATGAAAGGACTTTGTATGCAATTTGAAAAATGCTCTTTATGGATTAAAACAAGCCCCTAAGTCTTGGTATACAAAATTGGATCACTATCTACAACAAGAAGGTTTCAAAAAGGAAGTGGAAGGAAGTAATCTCTACATGAAGATCGAGAAGTATAAATTATTGACCACTCTTGTATACGTTGATGATCTATTTTTTTCCCTCAATGATGATGGAATGAGCCATGAAGTTTCTCTAAATATGTCAAAAATGTTCGAAATGTCAATGATTGGTGAGTTATCCTGTTAGCACTGGTATTCGCATCCCACCCATCCCACCTTATTTTACACCTTCTTTCACCTGATCTCTGTCATTATCATTGACCTCACTTCATTTTTTAAATATTTTTCCCAAGAGTCCCATAGTCGTCATGCTCATCATTCAGCTCATTCTTCCATTTTGTGCCATCATTAGGTCATAGGGTCAAAATCATGAAAATTGGTCATTTCAACATCAAATTCATCTTTTGAAGGAGTAGTAAGAGTCAAAGTTATTCAACAATTTCAGGTTCTAAAACTATCATTACCAAATAAGTGGCTTTGTATTTACCATATTTATCTCTCAGTTGTGCCCGAAAAGCTCATTTCCCTCTCCTAGGGTTTTGATGGCATTTTTCTTGGTTTCATGAATTCCATGGTTAAATGATCAACAAAAATTGTATCTGGATGCTCTTAAAAATTACACTATCCTTACTATACCTTCCTAAACACTTCCCATCACACCTATCCCTCAAAATCATCATTTTTCCACAAGCCCTAGCCTATTTCTACAATTTGACACTTTTCAAGAGTAGGTCTGTGTTTTTCCCTTTTGGACCCCTTACCCTCACTCAATCCTTGAAATTAAACTTTCCCCTACTCTCTAACATCTATCCCTATCCCCCAAAATTTCCCCAAAAATTTAGACAACTTCTAACACCTTCGTTCCCCTCCCTCTACAAGGCAGTCCTAAATCCCCCATTTGGCCAACACCAAATCCTAATTTCCTCTCCCACTGAACTAGGGTTTGATATGGAATTAGAGACATATGAGAAGATGAGGTATAAGGGAGGCCATTTCAGCAAGTATGAAATCATTCCAAACTCATAAACACCATGCCTCCATCATTTTCCAAGAAGTCATTCCAAGGGACAAATCATTTGCCACACATAGAGATGGTTTTTCTTCAAACTGTGTTCCTGACCAAAAGAAAAGATGAATTCAACAAAAGTGAGAGAGGATTTTTTCCATCGTAGGTTAAAAAATAATAACCTCCTTCAGTTTTTACACAGATGTCATTATTTTGGAGAAATTTCAAAAATACAAGTGCCACGAGAGATTGCTGCACTTGTGGAGTGACCTTGGAAAAATCATGTTTACACATAGCTAGAATGTCCAAATCACTTTCTTGATAAGTCGAATGATAACTATATTGGAATATATTTTGAATGCTATATCATGAGATCAATTTGGAGTTGAGGAAGGCCTCCAAAGGTTGCCTACAATGGCACTCTGCATTACTTCACCCCCATTCTGCATGTTTTGACCAGTCTTGGGAGAATCCATTTTTTACAAGGAAAATAAACTCGAATCAGAAAATCAAAGGCATATTTTGAATGTAGATAGGACAATATTTCCAAGGAGCTATCCTGGAGCTAATTTGGACACCTAAAACCTAGTCAAGAACTGCCTGAAAGTTGGTGGTAAAATGACGCTGCGTATAGGACAAATTTTCTGAGTTTGTTGATATTTTCCAATATTCTCAATCTTTTCTAAGTTTGACCATGGTCAATGGGATTTTTACCAATGTAAATAATGAATTTAAAAGAAAAAATGATTTGGTCTACTTACCTAGGGCAAATACATTAGGTTAAAACTCATGATGAGGTGTAATGAATCAGTTTGAAAAACGTTATGGTTGAGTCACTTTGACCACCCTACACTCTAGGTTTTAGTACAGAATTTGGTGGATCAGATCCTCCTCTTAGGGATTTGACCCTTGAGGTAGGGAGAGGTTGTTTTAGGTCTATATATTGTACTTTTTGACTCAATTTTATAGGTTGGAATATTTGGAATATTTGTTTGATTTTTCTAGTTGATCAAGGGAACTTGTACTCAGTTTTGGCCAGGCTAATAAAGAGGATTTGCGGGTACATTTATTGGATACCTGTGGTATTGAATGTCTTTCATAGTTTCTTTTTTAGTCACATATGTTTGAATTTATTATTCATGTCACTTTCATATCTATTTTATGATCTTTAATAAGTTTGAAATTCAGAATACATGCTTTCACATGCTCTGTTTTGGGCAACTAATCATATTTTGCTTCATTATCTTCTGTCTGAGAGAAATACATCCATTATGCTTTCAGGCATCCTTCTCACAGTTTCAAAACCACTCCACAACGATTTACTTCAAGTGATTGGCATTGTACCTACCTTACCCCATTGATCCTTGCAACCTTAACTCCATTTTCCCTGACCTAGTTTTCCTTGACCTAACTCCTTTATCCATTGATTTAACCAACCAAACCATATGATAAAAACCCCTTGCAACCATTACCTAGCCTAAAACCCTAATTTCTCCAGCCCTCTTGGCTGTGAGCCTGTTGTAGAGATCGCTCGCCGGCTTGATAGGGCCAGCTATCAAGTCAAAATCTTGGTTTGTGGTTACCTTTGTTGGGATTCCTTCCCCAGCATTGGGAATCTGGTGGAGTGATAAAATATTGGCACCGTTGCTGGGGAGGTGAAAATAAAAATCTTCCCTGGGAGAGAACGACAAAGTTTAGATCTAACTGTTGATGGGGAACAATAGTTGGACACATAAGAAGGTTGAATCATCCACCTGGAGACTCCACACAATTTAGATTGGTCCAAAGAATCCACTGGCAGACGAATATAGAATTAATACATTCATGGTGACTCCAAATATCAAAATAAATTAGAGATTAATAGCGGATCAATGGGCAAATTGATCCAAGATGACAGGGTATGTGGTAGAACCTATCTCGATTGCAAGTTTTAAAGAATACTGGAATAATTTTGATGATGATAAAATTGATGAGGCTTTCTGAATATTTCTGTCTATTTATCTAAAGTCATGAAAATATAGATCTCGAGATAAAATTCACTTTTTAGAGGAGTTGGCTGACAAAATTGAGAAATACATTTGGGTGTTAGATGTTCAAATTCAGTCTTACAATTTTCAAGATCAAAATCAATTTTCTGAGAACTTTTTCCAGCTTTCTTTAGTTTCTAATATTTAAGGATGCTATGTTCTTGAAGATGAAATTTATATCACACTCTTCCAACGAAGGTCTTATTTAAACAACCCATATGAGCAGCCTCGTCATGAAAACCAAATTATTAAATTGTATGATAGTCAGAAAATGAATTTTCTTTTCTATGATCCAGTAGTTGAGTATATGGAAGGTTTTTTCAGCTCGATTCTCCAGCTTTTTTTCTACTATAAAGTCAAAATGTATGATGATTTGGCATTAAATTCCACAAATTGGGTTTTTCGGATAAAAGGTCAAGTTCTATCTGTAATGTTTTTAATAAACATTCAAAAAGCAAATGTATATAAGCAGTTGCTTGACTGGCTGCACTAGATTTATTGTATCATTTAGAACATGAAAATTATTATTATATTGGTGTAGGACAAGTGTGCAATAATTTTTCTAGACAAGCATCTCCTTCAACATCTAGTTTACAGTTTGCAGTATGTGCGTTTTCAGTTTGTATAAGTGGTTTGGTTTCGGAACTAAATATCAGTTTGTAGCTGCTTTTGACTCCATGCCCAAAATAATAAGGCACTAATAAAATATTTCAAATATGTCTCCTATTCTGGACACCTCCTTCGTAGATATCTTCCCCAGTTGGAGCTGATGTTAACACTAGTATTTTAATCCCACCCATCCCACCTTATTTTACTTTGCTTTGACCTCATCTCCGTCATTATCATTGAGCAGAGGAGGTATAAGGGAGTTCATTCCAGAAAGTATGAAACCATTCCAAAATCATAAATACCATGCCTTCATCATTTTCAAATAAGTCATTCCAAGGTAAAAATCATTTGCCACACATAGAGTCGGTTTTTCTTCAAACTGTGTTTCTGACCAAAAAAAGATGAATTTGACAAAAGTGAGAGAGGTTTTTGTCCATCATAGACCAAAAAATAAAAAAATCCTTCAATTTTTATGTAGGTTTAATTATTTTGGAGAAATTTCAAAAATACAGGTGCCACTGGAGAGTTGCTACACTTCTGGAGTGACCTTGGAAAAAACATGTTTTCTCCTAGATGGAATGTCCAAATCACTTGCTTGATAAGTCAAATGACAACTAGATTGGAAGATATTTCTAATGAGATATCATGAGATCAATTGGGATTTGAAGAAGGCCTCCAAAATTTTCCTGCAACAACACTCTGCGTTTTTGCACCCTCATTCTGCACTTTTTGACCAGTCTTAGGAGAATAACTTTTTGACAAGGAAAATCAACTCTAATAAAAACAAGGTATATTTGGAAAGTAGACAGGATAATATTTCCAACAAGATATCTTGGTCCTAATTTGGACACCTCCAACCCAGTCAAACACAACTTGGAAGTTGGTGGTAAGGCGGCGTTGCGCATAGGACAAATTTTTTGAGTTTGTTGATATTTTCCATTTTTCTCAAATTTTTCTAAGTTTGACCATGGTCAATGGGATTTTAATGAATTTAAATCATGAATGTAAAATTAAATATGATGTGGCTATCCTACCTATAGTAAATACATTAGGTTAAAACTCATGATGAGGTGTAATGAATCAATTTGCAAAAATTTAGGGTTGAGTCACTTTCACCACCCTACACTATAGGTTTCAGTTTAGATTTTGGTGGTTCAGCTCCTCCTCTTATGGATTCTGCCCCTGAGGTTGGTAGAGGTTGTTTTAGGCCAATATATTGTACTTTTTTAACTCATTTTTAGTATTTAAAAATCACACACCATTAACACACATAAAAAAACACATATTTATGCCCAAACACAATGATGACAGAAAAGGCTTCAGCCTCATAGCTTCCTCACATATTTTCTCATTATTAAAAGAATGTAATATTACAATTAAATAGATGAGGAGACTATGTCTCAAGATAGTGCGTTCTATCTTGGACACATTGGTTGAGACAATTTCTCAACCATTCACACACCAATATAGGAGCTACCTAAACTAACTCCTAACTTAGAGGAACAACCCAATCTATAGAGTTAGGAAGAAATTCCTAACTTTCAATATTTAATTTATTAATTTATTTTGGATTTATTATTGTTTTATGAATGAGGCTAACATTCCCCCCTTCAATGATAAATCCAAAATAAGAACAAGGAACGATCTTCCTAGTGCTCATGTTGATCCTCAAAAACATTGCCTAAAAAGCTGCTAAAGATGGCTACTGAAAAAACTGCAATTTGAAGAGACCATGAGTTTGCTGCATGTCTGATTCATCTTTGAATTTTTCTTGACAACTCCATCATGTGACAAGATGAAAAATTATCAATATTTCCTTTGCATGAAATCAACATCCTTTGTCCACTAACAAAATTTGTTGAACGCCCATTGACTGATGATGTCAAAAAACAACTCACTGTTTCTTTTTCTGTGTTGAAAACTACTCACTATTGCTTTGTTGTTGACTCCCCACTGGCGAATTTGTTGATGCCCACTAGTTGCTGAAGATTCCCAGTGACTGCTTTTGCTGGTTTTTTCAAGACTTTCAGTCTAACAACCACCATCAATTTCATTGACATTCACTGGGAAAAAATTCAAACTCATATAAGGAAATTTGAAATTCTTAAAATGGATAATGAAGAATATATTGCATCATACTTTCTACAAGTAGTTGAATTTTTCAGCTCAATAAAAGGGTTAGAAGAGAATGTTGAATAAAGAACACTTCTTCAAAATGTCTTGAGATCCCATAGAAGAAATAAAGAACTTGGATACCCTAAAAATGGATGACCTTCATGGAATTCTCATTTCCTATGGAATGATAAAAGGAATCCTAAACTCCAAGGAAGCATCATTCAGAGCATCAAAAGTGACAAAAAAGGGGGAAGGTTGGAATATCAGGAGTGATTAATTTGATACTGAAATCGAATTAGCACATTTTTTACGAAAATTGAAAAAGTGATCCAAGTTAAAAGGTAATTATCCTTTTATTGTTTTCAAATGTGGACTAATAGGTCATTATGCTAGGAAATTTCATAATTATGATAGTGATGATGAGGAGGATTTTATGAAGGTGGTGTCCAAAAAGAAAGGGCCTAATAAGAATAAATTCTTCTCCAAACAAGATTACGATGAAGATGAATTTGTGATCACCAAGAATAAAACAACTAAAAATATCCCTTTTCACAAAATATATGATTATGCATCACATGAAGAAAATGACTATGTTGGAAGAAAAGAAGTATTATTCATGGCATTTACAAATGATGACTACTCAGAAAAAGAAGGTGAAGTAAATATGGATGAATTACTAATAAGTTCAATTAAATAAAATGAGAAATTACGAAAGAAAATTATTTCTCTCAAAGTAGAAAAGGAGGAAGCAAAAAGAAGGGAAGACTTCTTGAACAATAACCTTGAAGATAAAGAAGAAATTTGTGAAAAACGTGAAGCTGAAATAGTATCTTTAAGGAAATATTTGGATCAAGTCAAAAACGATTGGCAAAGCTCTCAAACACTTGATAACATTCTTAATAATCAAAGACCTAAATATGACAAATCTGGGATTGGATTCAAAGGAGAATAATAAGTACAAAGGAAAATTAAAATGAGAAACCTCAAAGAAGCTATGTTGACATCCTTTCTAGTCATCTAAAGGATGAGAATTAATTCCACCAAAAACAAAGTTCCACCTCTAGCGATCTAAGAAATGAGGGCTGGACAGCTCAAGGAAGAATACTACTTCAAGTCAAGGTTGTAATAACAGGCACCAAAAAATATTTCTTGGTTATTGTTACTACTGTAAAAACTTTGATCATCAAACTAAGAATTGCAAGGCTGATAAGGACAATCCGTCATGATTTAAGAATCAACCAAGGAGGCCTTTTAGTCTCAAAGAATAAGGACAAATCAAGACTTACAATTCTTTTGATCCCTTAGCTAAGTTTGATCCAACTTGCTAAATATGTAATGATTATGGAAACAAAGAAAAAAATTATCTACTCAAAAAAGAAGGATTAAAAATGGAGGAACTTAATACTAATAGATATGGCCTAGATTTATGTGCTCGTAGTGACGAAAATCAATCGTTTGTGGATAGTGGATGCTGAAGACACATGACAGCTGATCAAAATAATTTTATCTCATTAAACAAGAAGGATTTAAATGTGTCTTTTGCAAGAGGATATGCGAAGATGCGGGAAAAGGAATTGTTTCTCTCGTTAATGGGAAAGGAAAATCTCAAAATGAACTATTGGTGGAAGGGCTCATACACAATCTCTTGAGTGTAAGCCAAATTTGTGTCCAAGGACACAAAGTTGTCTCTAGTACAAAAAGAAATTAGACAATAAATTCTTCCTCTAGTGAACATGTAGCAAAGGGAGTTAGAACTCATGAAAATGCATACATTTTGAACAAAATTCAAGAAGAAAAAAGTTATATGAGTCGAACAGATGAAATTTGGTTATTGCACAAGCGATTGGGGCATACAAGTTTTGAAAACTTGATGAAGATCAGTAAAATTAATGCAATAAGGGACATTCCAAAAATGATCAAGCTAGATCAAGTTGTATGTGGCTCATGTCAACATGGAAATCAAATTAGAACCATATTCAACACTAAGGAGTTCTCAACATCAAATACTTTGGAGATCATACATGCATATTTATGTGGACCAACTAGAACTCCAGCTCTACAAGGTGAAAGGTATTTTCCTTTATTTATTGATGACTATACTAGAATGATGTGGGTATACTTTATAAAGTTAAATTTGAAGCATCTTAATGTTTCAATAATTTTAAAGCTCTTGTAGAAAATGTGAAAGATTCAAAGAATAAATATCTTAAACATATGGAGGAGGAGAGTTTACTTCAAAATAATTTGATGAATTTTGCAAAGGGAATGGAATCAAGAGAGAAATATCTCTTGCTATGAGTCCCCAAAAAAATGGAGTATTTGAAAGAAGAAACTGATTTGTTCTAGAAATGGCAAGGACAATGCTACTAGCAACTTACTTGCAACCCAAATTTTGGAAATAAGTAGTTGTGAAAACAGTTATTACCTTGAATCAAACACAACCTAAACCAAATAATCATAAGACTCCATATGAATTATGGAAAGGCAGACCTGATTCAGTAAAATACATTAGTATTTTTGGAAGAAAATGTTTCATGAAGATCAATGAATAACGAGGAAAATTTGATTCTTGGGTTGACAAAGGAATATTGCTTGCATATACTATAAGGAGTAGTGATTACAAATTCTACAATAGTCGACTACGCAAAATAATAGAAATCATTGATTGAAAGATTGTCGAAGCTCTTCTAGAAAAAGAAATTGAAGTCCATGAAGAAGGAGCTATTCTTGATTAATTTGAAGAACAACATCCAAAAGAATAAATATATCAAGAACCTCTAAAGGAACCTTCGCAAACTCCTTAAAAGATAATATTCCTTAATAAACACCATACGTAACAAAATATTATTAGGAATTTAGATGAGGGAATACAAACTCAAAGAAGGATGAAAAGTATATAAAGGAAAGATGATGTTTCTCTATTATCTATGATAGAACCAAAAAAATTTACTCAAGCAAGTAAGGATCATCATTCGATAAAGGCCATGGAAGAATAAATGTCTCAAATCAATAAGAATGAAAAATGGGAGCTGTTACCTCGTACGAAAGATAAAAATATAATTAGAACCAAATGGTTATTCAAAAGAGATATGAATTAAGATGGACAAATAATATGAAAAAAATCAAGAGTAATTTGCAAGGATACTCACAAATTTAAGGAATTGACTTTAAAGAAACATTTGCATCAGTAAACTGATTGGAAGCCATAAGGATGTTTTTGGGATTTACTTGCTCGAAAGGATTTAATGTCTATCAAATAGATGTTAAATCAACATTTCTAAATGGAGAACTCAAAGAATAAGTTTACATGGACCAACCAGAAGGGTTTGACATAGCTGAATGAAAGGACTTTGTATACAAGTTGAAAAATGCTCTTTATGGATTAAAACACGCTCCTAAGGCTTGGTATACAAAATTGGATCACTATCTACAACAAGAAGTTTTCCAAAAGGGAGTGGAAGGAAGTAATCTCTACATGAAGATCGACAAGGATAAATTATTGACCACTCTTGTATACGTTGATGATCTATTTTTTTTCCCTCAATGATGATGGAATGAGCCATGAATTTTCTCTAAATATGTCAAAAAAGTTCGAAATGTCAATGATTGGTGAGTTATCCTGTTAGCAATGGTGTTTGCATCCCACCCATCCCACCTTATTTTACTCTGTTTTCACCTCATCTTCGTCATTATCATTGACCTCGCTTCATTTTTTTAAGATTTTTCCCAAGAGTCCCATAGTCATCATGGTCATCATTCAGCTCATTCTTCCATGTTGTGCCATCATTAGGCTAAGAGTCAAAATCATGAAAATTGGTCATTTCAACATCAAATTCATCTTTTCAAGGAGTAGTAAAAGTCAAAGGTCTTCAACAATTTCAGGTTCTAAAACTATCATTACCAAATAAGTGGCTTTGTATTTACCATATTTATCTCTCAGTTGTGCCTGGAAAGCTCATTTCCCTCTCCTAGGGTTTTGATGGCATTTTTCTTGGTTTTTTATCAAAGTGGAGGAATAACCTGTTATGATTTTTTAATCCAACGTTTCGGTCTTCATAAGTGAGTCCATCATCAGGGATAATCGCTCATAGATCTTTGAAAATTTTCAAATATCTCTGAGCGATTATCCCTGATGATGGACTCACTTATGAAGTCCAAAACGTTGGATTAAAAAATCATAACAGGTTATTCCTCCACTTTGATAAAAAACCAATTCACCTATATGGAATCACTTTTTTAAAAAAATTTCTTGGTTTCATGAATTCCATGGTTAAATGATCAACAAGACTTGTATCCGGATGCTCTTACAAATTACACTATCCTTACTATACCTTCCTAAACACTTCCCATCACACCTATCCCTCAAAATTATCATTTTTCCACAAGCCCTAGCCTATTTCTACAATTTGACACTTTTCAAGATTAGGTCTGTGTTTTTTCCTCTTGGACCCCTTACCCTCACTCAATCCTTGAAACTACATTTTCCCCTACTCTCTAACATCGATCCCTATCCCCAAAAATTTCCCCAAAAATTTATACAACCTCTAACACCTTCGTTCCCCTCCCTCTACAAGGCAGTCCTAAATCCCCCATTTGGCCAACGCCAAATCTTAATTTCCTCTCCCACTGAACTAGGGTTTGCTATGGAATTAGAGACATATGAGAAGAGGAGGTATAAGGGAGGCTATTTCAGCAAGTATGAAAACATTCAAAACTCATAAACACCATGCCTCCATCATTTTTGAAGAAGTCATTCCAAGGGACAAATCATTTGCCACACATAGAGCTGGTTTTTCTTCAAACTTTGTTTCTGAAAAAAGAAAAGATGAATTCGAAAAAATTGAGAGAGGATTTTTTCCATCGTAGGTCAAAAAATAATAACCTCCTTCATTTTTTACACAAATGTCATTATTTTGGATAAATTTCAAAAATACAAGTGCCACGGGAGATTGTTGCACTTGTGGAGTGACCTTGGAAAAATCATGTTTTCACATAGCTAGAATGTCCAAATCACTTTCTTGATAAGTCAAATGATAACTATATTGGAAAATATTTTGAATTCTCTATCATGAGATCAATTCGGAGTTGAGGAAGGCATCCAAAATTTGCCTACAATGACAATATGCATTTCTTCACCCTCATTCTGCACGTTTTGACCAGTCTTGGGAGAATCCATTTTTTACAAGGAAAATAAATTCGAATCATAAAACCAAAGTCATATTTGGAATGTAGATAGGACAATATTTTCAACGAGCTATCCTGGACCTAATTTGGACACCTAAAACCTAGTCAAGAACTACCTGAAATTTGGTGGTAAAATGACGTTGCGTATAGGACAATTTTTCTGAGTTTGTTGATATTTTCCAATCCTCTCAATTTTTTCTAAGTTCGACCATGGTCAATGGGATTTTTACAAATGTAAATATTGAATTTAAAATAAAATATGATTTGGTCGACTTACCTAGGGCAAATACATTAGGTTAAAACTCATGATGAGGTGTAATGAATCAGTTTGCAAAATGTTATGGTTGAGTCACTTTGACCACCCTACACTCTAGGTTTTAGTACAGACTTTGGTGGATTAGATCCTCCTCTTAGGGATTCGACCCCTAAGGCAGGGAGAGGTTGTTTTAGGTCTATATATTGTACTTTCTGAATCAATTTCAGAGGTTGGAATATTTGGAATATTTGTTTGATTTTTCTAGTTGATCAATGGAACTTGTACTCAGTTTTGGCCAGGCTACTAAAGAGGAGTTGCAGGTACATTTATTGGATACCTGTGGTACTGAATGTCTCTCATAGTTTCTTCTTTAGTCACATATGTTTTAATTTATTATTCATGTCACTTTCATATTTATGTTATGATCTTTTATAAGTTTGAAATTCAGAATACATGCTTGCACATGCTCTGTTTTGGGCAACTGATCATATTTTGTTTCATTATCTTCTGTATGAGAGAAATACATCCCGTATGATTTTCTCAGCCTTCTCACAGTTTCAAAACCACTCCACAACCATTTACTTCAAGTGATTGGAATTGTACCTACCTGACCCCATTGATCCTTGCAACCTTAACTCCATTTTCCCTGACCTAGTTTTCCTTGACCTAATTCCTTTATCCATTGATTTAACCAACCAAACCGTATCATAAAAACCACTTGCAGCCATTACCTAGCCTAATACCCTAATTTCTCCAGCCCTCTTGGCTGTGAGCCTTTTGTAGAGAGCCCTCGCCAGCTTGATAGGGCCAGCTATCAAGTCAAAATCTTGGTTTGTGGTTACCTTTGTTGGGATTCCTTCCCCAACCTTAGGAATCTGGTGGAGTGATAACATACTAGCACCGTTGCTAGGGAGGTGAAAATACAAATCTTCCCTAGGAAAGAACGACAAATTTTAGATCTAATTGTTGATGGGGAACAATAGTTGGACACATAAGAAGGTCGAATCATCCAATTGGAGACTCCACACAGTTTATATTGATCCAAAGAATCCACTGGCAGACGAATCAATAATTTGGACATTCATGGCGACTCCAAATATCAAAATAAATTAGCGATTAATAGTAGATCAGTGGCCTAATTGATCCAAGATGACATGGTATGTGGTAGAACCTATCTCGATTGCAAGATTTAAAGAATACTGGGATAATTTTGATGATGATCAAATTGATGAGGCTTTCTCAACATTTCTATCTATTTATCTAAAGTCATGAAAATATAGATCTCGAGATAAAATTCACTTTTTAGAGGAGTTGGCTGACAAAATTGAGAAATACATTCGGGTGTTAGATGTTCAAATTCAGTCTTACAATTTTCAAGATCAAAATTAATTTTCTGAGGACTTTTTCCAGTTGTCTTTAGTTTCTAATATTTAAGGATGCTATGTTCTTGAAGATGAAATTTATATCATGCTCTTCCAACGAAGGTCTTATTTAAACAACCCATATGAGCAGCCTCCTTATGACAACCAAATTATTAAATTGTATGATAGTCAGAATATAAAATTTGTTTTCTATGATCTAGTAGTTGAG
Source organism: Pinus albicaulis (assembly GCA_034641835.2). Taxonomy (NCBI): domain Eukaryota; kingdom Viridiplantae; phylum Streptophyta; class Pinopsida; order Pinales; family Pinaceae; genus Pinus; species Pinus albicaulis. The sequence continues at coordinate 1,695,735,922 of CM076578.1, forward strand.
TGTATGGAAGGTTTTTTCAGCTCGATTCTCCAGCTTTTTTCTACTATAAAGTCAAAATATATGATGAGTTGGCATTACATTCCACAAATTGGGTTTTCTGGATAAAAGGTCAAGTTATATCTGTAATGTTTTTAATAAACAGTCATAAAGAAAATGCATATAAGCAGTTGCTTGACTGGCTGCACTGGAGTTATTGTATCATTTAGAGCAGAAAAATTATCAGTATATTGGTGTAGGACAAGTGTGAAATAATCTTTCTAGACAAGCATCTCCTTCAGCATCTAGTTTATAGTTTGCAGTATGTGTGTTTTCAGAACTAAATATCATTTTGTAGCTACTTTTGACTCCATGCCCAAAATAAGAAGACACTAATCAACGATTTCCCAGAGGTCTCTGATTCTAGACACCTCCTTCGGAGATATCTTCCCCAGTTGGAGCCAATGTTAACACTAGTATTTGAATCCCACCCATCCCACCTTATTTTACTTTGCTTTCACCTCATCTCCGTCATTATCATTGAGCAGAGGAGGTATAAGGGAGTTCATTATAGAAAGTATGAAACCATTCCAAATTCATAAATACCATGCCTTCATCATTTTCCAAGAAGTCATTCCAAGGTAAAAATCATTTGCCACACATAGAGTCGGTTTATCTTCAAATTGTGTTTATGACCTAAAAAAGATGAATTTGACAAAAGTGAGAGAGGTTTTTGTCCATAATAGACCAAAAAATAAAAAAATCCTTCAATTTTTACATAGGTTTAATTATTTTGGAGAAATTTAAAAAATACAGGTGCCACTAGAGAGTTGCTACACTTCTGGAGTGACCTTGGAAAAAACATGTTTTCTCCTAGATGGAATGTCCAAATCACTTGCTTGATAATTCAAATGACAACGAGATTAGAAGATATTTCTAATGAGCTATCATGAGATCAATTGGGAGTTGAGGAAGGCCTCCAAAAGTTGCCTACAACAGCACTCTACATTTCTTCACCCTCATTTTGCACTTTTTGACCAGTCTTGGGAGAATAACTTTTTGACAAGGAAAATCAATTCCAATCAGAAAAAGGTATATTTGGAAAGTAGACAGGATAATATTTCCAAAAATCTATCTTGGTCCTAATTTGGACACCTCCAACCTAGTCAAACACAACCTGGAAGTTGGTGGTAAGGCGACATTGCACATAGGACAAATTTTTCTAAGTTTGACCATGGTCAATGGGATTTTTACCAATTTAAATCATGAATGTAAAAGTAAATATGATGTGGCTGACCTAACTAGAGTAAATACATTAGGTTAAAACTCATGATGAGGTGTAATGAATCAGTTTTCAAAAATTTAGGGTTGAGTCACTTTGACCACCCTACACTATAGGTTTCAGTTTAAAATTTGGTGGATCAACTCATTCTCTTATGGATTTTGCCCCTGAGGTTGGTAGAGGTTGTTTTAGGACAATATATTGTACTTTTTTGACTCATTTTCAGTATTTAAAAATCACACACCATTAACACACATAAAAGAACATAGATTTATGCCCAAACACAATGATGGCGGAAAAGGCTTCAGCCTCACAGCTTCCTCACATATTTTCTCATTATTAAATGAATGTAATATTACAATTAAATAGATGAGGAGACTATGTCTCAATATAGTGTGTTCTATCTTGGACACATTGGTTGAGACAATTTCTCAACCATTCACACACCAATATAGGAGCTACCTAAACTAACTCCTAACTTAGAGGAACAACCCAATCTATAGAGTTAGGCATAAATTCCTAACTTTTAATATTTAATTTATTAATTTATTTTGGATTTATTATTGTTTTATGAGAGAGGCTAACATTCCCCCCTTCAATGATAAATCAAAAATAAGAACGAGGAACCATATTCCTAGCTCTCATGTTGATCCTAAAAAACATTGCCTAAAAAACTGCCAAAGTTGGCTGCTGAAAGAACTGCAATTTGAAGAGACCATGAGTTCGCTGCATGTATAATTCATCTTTGAATTTTTCTTGACAACTCCATCACATGACAAGATGAAAAATGATCCATCTGTCCTTTCAATGAAATCAACATTCTTTTTCCACTAACAAAATTTGTTGAATGCCCATTGACTGATGATGTCAAAAAACAACTCACTGTTGCTTTTGCTGTGTTGAAAACTGCTCACTACTGCTTGTTGTCGAATCCCCACTGGAAAATTTGTTTATGCCCACTAGTTGCTGAAGATTCCCACTGACTGATTTTGTTGGTTTTATCAAGACTGCTGAAAGGAGAGACAATTCTCAACGAATTATTCCTCAACTCCCCCCTTCAAGTGTAGGAGTGTTGCACTGGTGTACTCCCCTGTTCAACTTCATGAGAGTAACATCTTCTTTTTATTTTCGGTTGTACTAGGTGTGATTGTATTCGATTGTAGAACTGATACAATCTTTTGACTGTGGATGACCATTCCCAAGGATCAATCCATTCATAGTTTATCTTCAATCTGGCTAATTGTTGTTGGTTGCAACATTTTGTTGAGGAATGATTTGGCTTGCCACAATGGCGACAAGGATGGATATCGAAACACTGATCTTGCATATGACCAGTTCTTTGACAATGAGGAAATTTCGGTTTGACTGCAACTTCAGGTTGCATGCATTTCTGTTTGTCTGCAAGTTTCTTATAACTTGCTAAGGTGATTTTTTCAAGAAATCCTGCTCTGACGAACTTAATGGGTTTTGAAGTATCAGGAATATGCAAGTTGGCGTTGTCCTAGACATATCCTAAGCCTCGTCGATTTCTGTTACTTTGGATTTATTCCCATGGCTTGATGATTGGCTTGGAAGAAAGTTGAACTGGAACAACTTCGACACTTGAAGTTGTTTGGATGAAGAACTTAGAATCATCTTTAGCTGGATGGTTCGAAGACTTGGAAGCATGACTCTTCTCTTGCAGCTCATTTCTTTTTAGTTGCGACTCTAGTTGAAGAAACTTAATGGTTTCATTTGTCTGTTGTAGATGCCGTGAAAGATCAGCAAGAGTTTTTTTGTTGATTGTACCATGTCTTCAACACTTGAGAGGAGAAAATTGTGAAGAATTTGTAACAATTGGTTGTGTTTCATTATGTGAAATCTTTCACTTGACTTCAAGGTCGCTTGTCGTAGATGTCGTGATTTGAACTGTCTCACTTGATTTTGTTACTTGAATGACAGGCTCGCTTACTATGTGGCTTGAATGGCATGCTCACTTGATTTGTTGATTATTGTGCTTTCTTGGAACACTTGCTATAGTTGTATAACTATCTTTCTTGAACTCTTGAATTCACGCTCACTTGATGACGATCACTTTGCTGAAACGCTCGCTTGAACTTGCTTTATTACGTCACTCTCACTTGAATGAATACTTATGCTCGCTTGCAGGAGATGTGAACTTGTTGTTTGTTTTCTTTAGAGATAAAACTCATCGACTCACTTGATTCTGCTTAAAGGAAGGGTGCCGAACATTATCAAAAATGCACCCAAAAATGCTTACAATGATTTTAATGATTCACTTAAAACAATGAATGAACTTGTCTTAATTTGACTTACTGGAAGACAATTGATGCTCTTGACTTCTTATCAATTCAAAACGGGAGTGTCGGTTTCAACTGAGTGCACCCTTACAATCCAACTTGGATTAAAAATTCTTAAATTTATGTGCAAGAATGTTGATGTAGATTGTTCTTTGAAACACATTAAATTGATTATATTAAGTGAATTTTCTTATTGAGGTAGAATGCTGATGTTGACAATCTTTAATTGTGTGTTGTAGTGGTGCAAATGCATGTGTTGAGTTGAATTTTCCTTCCTTGTAGCTACTTCTTTATAGGTGTTGTGCTTGCCTGCATTTAAATTGATGTGTGTGTTAAATGAGATCATTTATGTGTCAAAACTAGACACTAATCATAAGAAACCACATGAAGCATGCACCATCATCAACACACACTTCGTGTACCTAAGATCCCCTTATTCAATCTCAGGTGGATCTAGGACACAATAACCACAAAAACATATATGCTTTAATAAAATTTGGAGTACATAATTGTTCAGCTTCACAACATCTTCATGGAATCAAAGTTCCAGAACTTCTTGGAAGAGGAATTTCTTCAAAAACTGACTCAACCTCCTACAACAATGAGCTTTCCTTTGAAAAATTAATCACTCCAAGCTTACAAAAAAATAAATCTTGTATCAATACAGAAGATTGCTTCAACATTCAATTTATCAGTCCAAGCATTACAAAATTTTTAATTCACCTTATCACTCCAATTTTTTTTTAAAACATCACCCTTATTACCAAATTAATTACAATCCTGATGATTCCCCTTACAAATTTTTTTGAGCCACTCCTTATCTCTCCCATAAATCACTCATTTAAAAAAAATACACCATTTTCTCCATCACAAATATATATAAAAAACTTAATAATCCACATTATCCCACCACTAACTTAATTTCTTTTAAAACTCCCATTAAAATAATTTTATGAAGTTTGAGTTGACAATGAATCTACCTTCTTCTATTTTATTTTATTTTTAAAGTGAATTTTGCGTTCACTTTAAAATGTGAATGAATATACCTTCTTCCTTTTTATAAAGCACAAGCACACTTTTTAAAATCTCACTATGCATACTATTTAGAAAGTTTTGTCTTATTTATTTATCATTGAAATCTTGGTAAGTATCATTTCTTACTTCATCCAAAATGAGCTCCTTCCTCACCCAAAACACCATAGCCCTCGGGCTATGTACTTTCGGTTGAATTTTTAAGTGACAGAAGCACGCATTGTATGTAATTTCAGTTGAATTTTTTAATTGACGGAAGCACGCACTGTAAACTTCACGCAGATCGTTACGCAATATGCAACCACGTGGACATATCCACCTCCTCTGTTGTGGGTATGTCCACTTCCTTATTTGTGCTAACGCGTGGGGAGATCCAAAAAAATCACCAATGTGATATGTGTTTTGCAGCTTGTTACAACAAAGCATCATAATTTACCTTGGAATGTGGCCACTCACCACAAGCTTGCACTTGCACAAATCTTCATTGCTATTACGTTATTAGATAAATTGATTCTGCTACGACTTTTAAGAAGTTAATCCCATGGCATAATTCTTTCATGGAAGGGCACAATATTTCGTGGCACACTTATGTCATCAAAGGGTGTTCTAGCCAATTGATAATCTCATGAATTTGAGGCGACTATGAAAGAAAACTTCAAAACTCCATGACTGGCCAGAATGAGCATGCGCTTCACTGTGATTTAATTCAACGATTACTGCATTCTAATGTTTCATTCAACAATTACCTGGTGCATGTAATCCGACCTGCTCTCCTCACTCACAACAAGCAATCAAAACAAAACATCCTCAACGAATGAGAGACTAAAAAATTTAAAGCGATGATCGTAAAGTGCGAGGAGATGATAATTGCTGCAATGACCATAATGCATCAGAGACAACCGTTGGCTCAACACGCCACAGTCGATTGAGCTAATATTGAACCTATACTCCAACCTCATGACCTTCAGTATGCCAACTTCTCACCTCCTCCATTTAACCATAAAGCAACAGGATTGGAATCTGAATCATCCTCTACTTTAGCAAAATAAAAAAGCAATGCACTCCATTTAACCATATAGCAACAAGATTGTTGGTGATGGGGAGAATGTCTCTTTCATTGTGGACAACGGATGGAGGCAGAGACTAAAGTTGAGGGAAATTTCTATGGCTGATGCTGGATGCAGAATATGTGATTTTTTGAGGCTTTTGGTTGCAAATTGACATGGGTGTTTCTATTATTATGCTCTTGTTTGTGGGGATTATGTCAGGTCTCACCCTCAACTTAATGTCCCTCGACCTTGTCGATCTCGAGGTCGTTTAGAGGAGAAACACACCAACCGAAAAAAAACCAACACAACAAGATAATAGCCAAATTGCAGTAATGTTGGCTCAGATTAAAAGGTTAATGACTGGTTGGAAGAAATAAATCATGAGATTGTTTGCAGTTTAGTACACATATCAGAATGGCCTAGCTAAACAAATGTCATAAGCACCAAAAGCATTGAACTTTTAAATAATGAATAAAATACTCACTCACAATAATCGACTCTCCGTTAAGTAATGTGATCTACACAAATATTATTAATGCTCAGCCTCCAAAAAAGAGAATGAACTCAACCTTTGAAATAATCACGTATCTGATACTAATCAGCTGGCTCCCTCAAATAAATCTCCCAACTGTTGCGAATGTTTTATAAGTCAGTCCAGTAATGAAAAATCAATTCGCAATAAATTTCGGCATAGTCTCTCCAACAAAACATTAGCTCAACGCATTTGACCTATGTGTTCACACATCCAACTTAATGCAGCAATCTTTCACACAATTAGTTTTGACCTTGTGCTCAGATACCACATATTGAAAAATCACTCACCATTAACACACAAAAAAACACACATATTTATACCCAAACATAGTCATGGCGGAAAAGGCTTCAGCCTCATGGCTTTCTCACATATTTTCTCATTATTAAAAGAATTACAATTAAATATATTAGGAGAGTGTGTCTCAAGATAGTGCATTCTATCTTGGACACATTGATTGAGGCAATCTCTCAACCATTCACACACCAATCTAGGAGCTACCTAAACTAACTCCTAACTTAGAGGAACAAACCAATATAGAGAGTTGGGCATAAATTCCTAACTTTTAATATTTAATATATTAATTTATTTTGGATTTATTATTGTTTTATGAGAGAGGCTAATATTCAGAAGTGGGAATATTTGGAATAGTTGGAATTGGTACGATTTTGCTAGTTTATCAAGGGAACTTGTACTCAGTTTTGGCCAAGCTAATAAAGAGGAGTTGTAGCTACATTTATTGGATACCCATGGTATTGAATGTATTTCATAGTTTCCTCTTCAGTCACATATGTTTGAATTTATTTTTCATGTCACTTACATATCTATGTTATGATCTTTTATAAGTTTGAAATTTAGAATACATGCTTGCACATGCTCTGTTTTGGGTAACTGATCATATTTTATTTCATTATATTCTGTCTACGATAAATACATCCCTTATTCTTTTCTTAGCCTTCTTATAGTTTTAAAACCATTCCACAACCATTTCCTCCAATTGATTCACATTGTACCTACCTTGCCCCATTGATCCCTGCAACCCTAACTCCATTTTCCCTGAGCTAGCTTTCCTTGACCTAATTCATTTATCCACTAAAATACCTAACCAAACCAAATAAAAACAACCACTTGCACTCATTATATAGCCTAAAACTCTAATTTATCCAGCCCTCCTCGATGTGACCCTTGTGGAGAGAGCCCTCTCTGGCTTGATAGGGCTAGCTATGAAGTCAAAAGATTGGTTTGTGGTTACCTCTCTTGGGATTCCTTCCTCAACCTTGGGAATATAGTGGAGTGATAACATATCCTACTTTCTTGGAATACACGTATCTCAAACCATTTCAGGCATGTTTATATCTCAAGAAAAATATCTTAAAGACATGCTTAAAAGATATTGGATGGAAGCATGTGCACCTATGAGCACACCGATGACCACAAATTGAAAATTAAGCAAAGATGATGATTACCCTCTCATAGATGCAACTCTTTACAGATCAATAATTAGAGCTCTCCTATACCTAATAGGTACAAGGCCAGATATTATGCGAGCAATGGGAATGGTGGTGAGATTTCAGTCAGCTCCTAAACAATCCCATCTTGCAGTTGTGAAGAGAATCCTCAAATATTTGAAAGGAACTTCTTATTTCCATCTTTGGTATCCTAAGAGATCAACTCTTACTATGACAGGATACATTGATGTTAATTGGTCTAGAAGCTTAGATGATCAAAAATGTACCAGCGGAAATGAATTCTTCATGGAAGATTTTTTAGTATCTTGGCTCAGTATACAAAAAATCATCTATATCCCTTTCTACAGTTGATGCCAAATATATAGTTCCTGAAGATTGTTGTACACAAATACTATGGATGAAGGAGCCTTTGAAGGATTTCAACATGGAAACTAAACAACCAATCACCATCTATTATGACAACACTATTGGCATCAGCCTCAGGAAGAATCTAGTTATGTACTGAAAGACAAAACATTTTCCAATTAGATATCACTTTTTTCGTGAAAATGTTGCTAAAAAAACATCAAGTTGGAATACATCAATAAAAAAGAGAAAATTTCATATATCTCCACCAAACCCCTTCCATGGGAAGCATTTGAACATCTTCACCAAAATATGGGTGTTATTGCTCTTGCATCACATTAAGCGGACACTTTCGTCAAGAAGTAGCATGACAGGGAGAGTAGTTTGATAAGGGTTGTACTTGGACACCACATTTTCCATTGATTGCAAAGGGGGAGAGAATGGAAGAATATTTCTAGCAATGACAAAGGGGAAGATTGTTGGTCAATAATTTTCATTGGTGGAAATACAGTTTATGAACTCTCCTAATGAAGACCACATTATCACCACACTAGATGATCCCCATACTACCCAAATCATTTTATGCATTAAAAATTCTAAGGTAAGTCACAATAATAAAAAATTGATCATATTAGACTCATTATTTCACAATGATCCTTATACCATCTGAAATATGACTGTTTCATCTTTCTAACCAGCCCTCACATGCCCCCAAATTCTCATTTTTTAGGGAGAAATTAATTTTTTGATTCAAGAGGTATATATTCATTTATTGAGCCGACTTCACTTTTCCTACTCATGTCGATTTGCCCATAAGTGTCATGGCTCCTCACTTCAATGTTAAAAAGCTCTATATATTATAGCTTAGTTCACATATGTTTATCAACAGTACAGACAAGACTTGGAGCATAACTGTCAAAAGTTCACATCTTGTGAACATTCAAGAATAATACAAGAAATATAGACTAAGGAGGAGCTCAGACTGTGGATTTTGAAAAATGGATTGTGTATTTCAGACTGTGGAAAAAAATAATACCTTCAGCACTGTGGTTAGTATTTTAGACTATGGAGAACAGTTACATCTTCAGGACTGCGGTCACTGTGTGTTTCAAGCTATGGAGAATAGTGACATCTTTAAGACTATGATCACTGTGTATTTCAGACTGTAGCAAAAGAGTGACAACTTCAGGCTGTGGTGTTTGTGTTTCCATTGGACTAGATATTTGTGACATTTCAGACTATGGTTACAGTGTTACATTAGACCCTTTTTGCATCATTCAAATAGTAGCAACTAACTTTGTTTCGAATAATGAATTAATCTCTTAGATAGTGGAAAGCAAGGTGATTGAGCAGTGGAGTCAATATAAGTATTCTTGGGGTCGATTGTACTGGTCAAGAACATTGAAGCAAGTATCATATTCATTTCATACCAAAATAAGATAAAAAGGATTGGTGTCCTTGGGGTAGGTACCCCTAAATGTATGGTTTGTGCCTTACAGAGGATAGGGTCAAAGCTCTAGAGGTCGAAACCTCGTTAAAGTCAAAGTTGGTGCTTGGAAACAGGTTGGTGCCCAAAGCATTGAAGGGTTGGTGCCCTCAGATTTTTATTGTACTCAAGTATTTGTAAAAATATTGAAGTTCCTCTTGATTCTTAATAAAATTATTATTATACATTTCTCTGATCTTAATTATGAATATTCTAATTGGCAAAAGTAAAAATTGAAAAGGAATACTGATTCACCCCTCTCAGATTATTTCCAACAAATCCTTCAACCTTATCAACAATCTAATTTTTTTAGAAGAAAAGGTAGACTTCATGCAAGTTATGATTACACTGGCTTGATTTTAGACGGGGGCATTTTACAATCTTCCTTCTTCCTGAAACTCCTCAACCTAAGACATAGAAGTTATATATTACGATGAAAGATGTCTTCCATCATAAATTTTAATTTCAAGGCTTCTTAAATGTGACCTGGAGTTGCACAAAAAAATAAATAAATAAATAAATTATTAGCGATGACATTTTTTTAAGACCATGTCATAGGTTACTAGGCCCTATACAAATATCTTTGAGCCCTTTCGAGGTTATGCAATTAAATTAGGTTTTATTTTGGCTCCTGCCTAAGACTCAAACTAAGGTTTCTTAGACTTGAGCCTACTTAGAGATTTCTTCCTTTCCTATAATCGGTTCTAAGAATATTGTTTATCTAATCACCAAAATTTTTTATCAGATTTACAACATTCAGGTTGACTCTGGGCATTAATTAACGTCCCATTCTCATTTATGGTTGAGGCACTTCCCTTTACCATAGCGGAACTAGACAAACCATTCACCAAAGTGGGCTTCTGAGTAGCCCTTGTACTGCGACAACAAGCAGACAACATAAGATGCATGGGGAAATTCCCTCCCTCGCAAATCTTAATGGAGAGCATGCAAAATACAATAGAAGAACTCAATAGAACATTTTGTCTTTAGTACAAACCTTTCCACTTCATCCAACCTTTCTATTGTACAGATCAATGTCGTCTTTCAACTGCGGAGACCATAAATCTCAATGTAAACCCTATTCCAATATAATGATACCCTAATAATTAACCTATATAGATATTCAATAATATTGAGTAAAACCTCGTTTCTAACAAAGATGAACACCAATCCAACTCTGAATTGTCCTTAGAATAACACCAACTCACTCATGATATGTTCTCAAAAGAACACCAGTTAGCTTATGATATGTTCTCAGAAGAATTCCCATGTGCCTCTGAATTGTCCTTAGAAGGACACCAATACAATTGTGTATTGTCCTGAGAAGAACACCAAAGCAATTATGAACTACCCTTCGAAGAACACTGATCTCTCTTTGAACTGTCCTTAGAAGAACTCGATCCCCTGGCTAGAAGATAAGACATATAGAATGAAAGAAAATATATTATATCAGACACCGGTCCTCATTCTATGAAAGGTAGATATGGTTTATAATTTGCAAATGTAATTCAACTAGTCTCCTTTGCATCACTTATAATGGATAATGTTGCAAGTCTAGAACATGTCATATAAGCTGTATACGAGCTCAAAAATCTTACAAGCTTTGAATATTATGATTCTACAATATTTATAGTTGTGAAAAATGTTTAGATTGTGCCATGAAATCAGCAAATGTCTTTTTTCATGTACTGCAATGCTCAGATGTTTCAAAATGCTGTGAGTTTTGCACCGAGAGGGAATCATTTTCAGCCATATGGTGTTATAAATATGAAGAGAGGGAGATATATTGCACACAAAACAAAAGTCACATGTTGCATTATGGACACAAAAAATATTACATATATAGTTGTAGATCATGAGCTTCTAGATGATAAGATCCAAAGAAGGTGGATCTATGACTCATAGAAAATTCACACACATAGGGAAATAGCTACCTCTAGATTGAGGCCTAGGGACTCACAATGACAACCTACTACAACTTCAAAGTCATGGAAGTATTACTTCCAATACTCTCCCTTAATGCTTACATGACAAAAGTAGAAAGTAGACATTACCAAATACATGAATCTCTATCAATTTTTCTTGGTATGGGCATCACTAGCATTGATATCCACTCCGAATTTTGATGGTTTCTGCTCTTTTATTCACCACAGTTTAGATATTTTTACTCTATCCGTTTAAGACTTAATCACTTCAAAACATTTTTGACATACTTTGCAGAATTTTGAGGCTTCTCAACCTCCTGAAGCTCAACAAGTCCAATACTAAACCATCCTATGGAACTACCACCATCGTGTTCCACTATATTCACTAGTTGTCTAAGATAATATTCTCGATAGAAAATGTCTTTAGAAGACAATTCTACTACTTCACTCAGGAGCATAACCGATAACACCAGCTTAACCTTATTACGAAGTACCTATAACTAATGCTCCAAGAGGTTGATGTGTCACATTAATTGTTAAATAATTGGCTTGTTCTGTGTGGTTCTGCATATACCTCTTTTCACAAATAGTTTCACAAATCTTAGACTTGTGTGCCACCCTCCTTCATAAATCCATTAAAAATACAACACATCTTTTACATATATAACAACCATTCAGAAAAGAATTCAGAATTTTTAATTTCTACACGATTTATTAAGTTGTCGAATAATTGGACAAACTCTCAAATAATTCCACCATATGAAAACCAAACTGCAATTTTAATCCGAATTTATATCAAATTCTTTAGGGAAAAAAAAAATATTCTGTTGCAAAATCAACTTTGCTTCGTCGCTATTACCATTCTCCTCGATTTTCGGATGGCCCATGACAGATCTACAATCTGTAAAATGTCGCGTCGCAGAGGAACTTCATTTAGAGTCATCGTGGCTAACCTTTGATCAAAACCTGCTTCTGCTGAAATCACATCGAAATCCATGGAAGAATCGTTGTCTCTAGCCTCATCGCCTCGTTCCATTGGTGATGATGATGGCAACTACGACTGGAAGGGTGAAGCGAGCGATGCATTCAGAGCTGTTTTCCCAGATTCAGCCTCTCACAAATGTTTGTACCAGATTTCTAATTCACTTTCTAATATCACGTCAATTCGATATATTGGAATGATATCCATAGATTTAAAAGCCTGGAAGACTCTTCTCACCCAAGCAGTGATCACTCGCAGTAGACCTTGGATGACAATGGACAACAACGTTCTAAGAGAGACCCGCGGTTCTCCTTGAAGAAAAATTGGGCAACTTGTTTTAACCACTCAAATCCTCCGCACCAGCTCTTGCCACGCCAGAAATAACTGTAGCCACTACAACCACCAAAGATTTTTGAAGGAATGACGAAACTTAAATTCTATTTTGATGCCTCCCAATTCAGTGGTGGCAGTAGTGTCTCACCAACCTAAAATCATGCGATTCTATGGTGAGAGGAGAGTTTGCAGAGTGAGTGCACATGTGGAAACCCTAACCTTATAAATTTTTATACATCTATATTATTGTTATATTTAAATTTAAATATGGAATTTTAAAAGATCATCGTCAATGAACCATCATTATAATATTTATAAGAAAAAAAGTAACAAATTAATGGAGAGAAATTATTATTTTTATAAGTTTTTAATTAAACCAAATATTTGTTGAAATATTAAATTCACCTGCAACATACAGCCGAAGGACAGAAGCAAGAGAAATTTAATTTCATTGTGTTTCTTGCACGCCACTATGAATTAAATCCCAGTGTTTAAAGCCTGCAAATCCAGTTTTGTATTAAAGGTCATAGCCATGCTTTACATTCAAAATCTGTGGTCGAACCACGCCACCCAGCTCTTCATCCCTGCATTTAAAAATTGTCCTTCGCGCCATTAAACACTACCAACCACAAAACCAATTAGCTGCATTTTTGTTTGAAGTTTGAATGGGCCTTGTCCCTACCAACGCCAACGCAGAAAACCATTGACCAATCAGGAGGCGATCGCATAAGGATGGATTTGATGTGGACAACCCCCAAATGGACCCAATAAAAAATTAAAACATGAATTAAGTTTTATCACGCATCCGGAAGCTTATATCAGTAGCTCAAAATTCGGAGGCGATAAATTATGAAAAGGAGTTTTTGTTTTATGTTTAAAATTTGTCAGGTGTTAACATCCGCCCATATCAACGGAGGTGATTATCGTTCATCTTAGATCAATGATAACCCATGGGCACAAATAGTCCATTGCTTAAACTGATGGGTGCCTCCGCAGTTGACTTCGACCATCGTGCTTTGACCGAAGATTGACGACTGATATTCACTATGGGAGCACAACACCGATGGTCAGTCTAGATCATCAGGTGCCTCCACAATGACACAATGTGAAGCTTAACACAGCCAACTTGGCGTTCGATCACGTACAGGAGTTGTTGAATTTTTTTTTGTTGAGCCATTGAATGGCATTAAATTAGACAAGGTTTTTTTACTAGCCACGACCATCTCTCATATATCCATTGTAATTTTCAGTTTTTTTTCGAACATATTATGTAGAAAGTTAGACTATGTGTGTGTGCTTCTTCTTTTTTTGAAGACAGAGAGAAAATTTCTATAACGCTGAGTGTGAAGCAGCTTGAATTTTTTTTTTGTAATCCTGAACTGAAGATTTAGAAGAAGAAATTTTCATTTTGTAATAGTTTTCTAGTTTAATGAAATAGAGTTCTTACTCCATCTCTCTATCCATATTATTATTATTTTTAATTTATTTGTTGAGAGGAAGAATTTTTTTTATTCCTCTGCGTGTTTTGAAATACTCAGAAATTCCAACATGGTATCAGAGCTAGTCCAGGCACTTTGAAGTTTTCAAAGAAGATAAAGGAAGGAGTTTGTTGCAGCTTTTGACTAGCATAGTGAAGGCTCAACAAAAGCAAGGTATTTTACAAAAACAAACTTTTGTTTTTTTGTAAAAGGGTGTAGTCCAGAGAAGTATTTTTGAAGACAGAGTTTGTCTCTTAAGCAGAGAGATAGTTTTTTTAAAAACATAGTCAAGTTTCTAAAGCATAGTTCAGTAAGCTAACCATGGAAGGAGCCAGCACAAGCACGAGTATAGGAAATACTCAACTCCCACAGTTCAATGGGAAGAACTATGACTATTGGGCAATCAAAATGAGAGTCTTGTTTTCCTCTCAAGATTTATGGGAGCTAGTTGAAGATCATCTAGAAGAACCAGTAGATAAAAATGCATTTAATGCCTTAACATAGGCAGAGAAGGATTTGCTAAAGAGTAATAGGAAGAAGGATTCAAAAGTCCTCTTATATCTCTATCAAGCAGTGTATGAAAGCTTATTTCCAAGGATTGCAATAGAAAAGAGGTCCAAGGATGCATGTGATACCCTCTAGACAACCTACCAAGGAATGGAGAAGGTAAAGACATTTAGCATCAATTAATGAGAAGATATTTTGAAGTTATTTGCATGAAAGATTATGATACAATAGACTCATTCTTCCCTTTTTTTATTGGGTTGGTTACCCAAATGAGATCTTATGGAGAGACAATAGAAGAAAGATGAATAGTGGAGAAAGTGTTGAGGAGCTTACCCTCAATGTTTGATGTGATAGTCACAACCATTATAGAGACAAGGGATATCTCAAAGTTTACTGTTAATGAGCTTCGTGCATTATTGATGACACATGAACAAAGATTAGGTAGAATAGCAAACTCATCTTTGGAGCATGCCTTCAAGGCCCAAATGTCCTTTGGAAGAGGAAGAGGTCAAGGCAGAGGTAACTACAGAAGAAAAGGAAGAGGCAGAAGCCGAAATAGAGGTAGAAGTAGTCCTGCAAATACAAGTGGAAGGGGCAACAATCAAAATCAGAACCAAGGCAAAGGTAGCAGCCAACAAGGTGGACAAAATCAAGTACATGGACAAAGGTATGATAAATCCCAAGTCCAATGTCATTACTATACAAAGTATGAGAATTATGCCAATGACTGTAGGAAGAAATAGAGTGACGTGGGTAATAGACCCAGTGCTAATTTTACAAAATAAAATATCAGTTAAAAGATATTGTTTTTAGCATGTAATATGGATGAAGAAAACAATGAATATATACAGTTTCTAGATTCAGGATGTAGAAACCATATGAATGGAAACATCCCTATGTATTCCATGTTAGATGAAAATGTGAAGTCTCAAGTAACATTGGGGATAGAAAGTAAGGTCCCTGTAATGGGAAAAGATAGAGTAAGTGTTTTGACAAAGAAAGGAGAAGGAAGATCCATATTAGATGTATACTATGTGCCTGGCATGAAGTGTAACCTTTTGAGCATTAGACAGCTCATTCAGAAAGGCTACTATGTATTTTTTGAATATGATGTATGCACCATCATGGATAAACCGCCAAGTAAGAAATGCAATGCACACGTAAATATGACAAGGAACAGAATGTTCCCTCTCAAGATGAGAGAATATTTGAAGAAAGGTGATGCCATTATAGCAGTGACACAAGAGACATTCCAAAGAGAAGAAAAAGATGAAAATTGGTTATGACACTTGAGATTTGGATAACTCAAATTTGGAGGTCTGAATTTGTTGCATAGAAAAGGAATGGTAAAGGGATTACCATTGATTGAGAAACCAGACAACCTATGTGAAGGCTGCATCTTCGACAAACGACACAGAGAAAGCTTTCCATCAAGAAAGAGCATAAGGGCAAAGGCACCTTTAGAAATTGTCCATTTATATTTGTGTGGACCAATGGAAACACCATCATTAGTAGGCAACCACTATCTGCTGAACTTTATTGATGATTTAACAAAAAATACTTGGGTTTACTTCTTGAAGTTGAAGAGTGAAGTGTTTGAGAAATTCTGCCACTTTAAGGCTCTTGTTGAGAACCAAAGTGGGTAGCAGATTAAAGTCTTAAGGACGGACAGAGGAGGAGAGTATATCTCAAAATAATTTTGCATTTTTGCAGAGAAAATGGGATACACAAGAAATTTATAGCAAGGTATACACCGCAGAAAAATGGAGTTGCTAAAAGGAAAAATAGAACCATCATGGACATGGTAAGAAGTATGATGAAGGAAAAACATTTTCCAAATGAATATTGGAATGAGGCTATACATTGTGCAGCATACATCTTGAATAGATGCCCAACAAAAGCTATAATGAACAGAGTTCTGGAAGAAGCATGGACTGGCATAAAAAAATTTGTCACCCACATGAGACTCTTTTGGTTATGTGTCTTATGCACACATTCCAGATCAGCTAAGGAAGAAGTTGAACAGTAAGGGGGAGAAGTGCATATTTATTTGATACAGTGAAGGACCAAAGGCATACCGACTGTATAACCCATCCACCAAGAATTTTGTTATAAGAAGATATGTACAGTTCATTGAGGAAGAAGCTTGGGATGGAAGAATAGAGAAAACAGTGAATGTAAAAAGATGTTCATCTCACGATGATAATGAGGAAGAGATGGTTGAAATACATCCCTCATTAGCAGCACCACCTCCACCAACACAAGGATACCAAGGGATACCACAAGCAGGTATGAGAAAACCCTTGAGAAGTGATGTCAGTGCTTCTCCAAACACACCAAAAGGAACATATTTGAGTGCTTCTCCAAGCATAAGTTCAACAACTGAAAGAGGAACCAAATTCAAAAGTTTGAATGAAATTTATGAGAAAGAAGCAACAAATGAAGGTATGAACTCTTTATTTTCATTATATTGTCATGTAGATGATGCTATTCATTTTGAAGAAGCAGTGAAAGATAAGAAATGGATAAATGCTATGGATGAAGGGATTAATGCAATAGAGAAAAATAAGACATGGGAACTAGTTGATCTCCCAAAAGGCAAAGAAGTAATTGGAGTAAAATGGGTTTATAAAACCAAGAGTAATGTTTAAGGTAAGATTTAAAGCCACAAGGCTATACTTGTTGTCAAAGGCTATAAGAAGCAACATGGAAGATATTATGAAGAAAAATTTGCGTCGGTTGCAAGAATGGAAACAGGAAGAGTAGTGTTGTCCATAGTAGCACAACACAAGTGGAAATTTTACCAAATAGATGTGAAATCAACATTCCTAAATGGGGTATTGATGGAAGAGGTTTATTTCAAACAACCTCTGGGCTATGGGAAAGAAGGCCAAGAGCACAAAGTTTGCAGATTGAATAAAGCTCTTTATGGGTTGAAACAAGCACGAAGAGCATGGTACAGTAGGATAGATGCCTATATACTGGAAAATGGGTTTGGAAAATGTGAAGGATAACCCACATTATACATCAAGGAGAGATATGGTAAGATGTTGATTATTGTTTTATATGTTGGTGATGTTATATTCACAAGTAATGATGCTTACCTTATTAAGAAATTTAAAACAATCATGAAGGATGAATTTGAGATGACTGATATTCGATTGCTGAAATACTTCTTAGGAACAGAAGTAGAGTAAAATGAAAATAAATTTTTTATTTCTCAAGCTAAATATGTAAATGAAGTCTTGGAAAGATTTAACATGTAGGATTGCAAGGCATTAATTACTACCATAGTGATAGGATTGAAGTTAAGCAAAAAAGAAAGCAGCAAGGATTTTGATCCAAGTTTGCATAAGAGCATAGTTGGCAGCCTTATGTATTTGACTACAACTAGGCTGGATATTATGCATGTTGTAAGTTTCATTTCCAAATTTATGGAAAGGCCAAAGGAGACACATTGACATGCAGCAAAAATAATTATGAGGTATGTGAAAGGAACAAAGAGGTATGGAGTTTTATATACCACTTCAGAAAATTTTGAATTAATTGGATATATTGATAGTGATTCGGATGGAAGTATAGATGATAGGAAAAACACCTCTAGATACATTTTTCATATGGGTTCAAGGGGCATTTGATGGGTTTCTAATAAAAAATCAATTGTGACTTTATCAACAACAGAGGCAGAATATGTGGTAGCTACAACAGCAACATGTCAAGCTGTATGGATGAGGAGAATGTTGAGGAGTTTGTTCCATGAACATTTAAAAGTCACAAGAATTTATTGTGATAATAGCTCAGCAATAGCATTGTCAAAGAATTCAGTGTTTCACAAAATAACGAAACACATTGATGCGAAGTTTCACTACATTAGAGAGCTAGTGAGCAATGGAAAAATTGTTTTGCAACATTGCAGAACTGACGAGAAATTTGCTGACATATTAACAAAACTATTCAGGCAGAAAAGTTTTAATTATTTGAGAAAGTGTTTGGGTATGGAAGAAAATCCAATAGTTGAATTTAAGGAGTGCTGAAATATTAAATTCACCTACAATACTGAGCCGAAGGACAGAAGCAACAACAGTTTAATTTTGTTTTGTTTCTTGCACGCCACCACGAATTAAATCCCGGTATTTAAAGCCTGCAAATCCAGTTTTGTATTAAAGGCTGTAGCCATGATTTTCATTCAAAATATGTGGTCAAACCATGCCACCCAACTCTCCATCCCTGCATTTAAACATTGTCTTCCATGCCATTAAACACCACCAACCACAAAATCAATTACCCGCGTTTTTGTTTGAAGTTTTAATGGGCCTTGTTCCCACCAATGCCAATGCAGAAAACCATTGAAAAATCAAGAGGTGATCGTATAAGAATGGAGCTGATGTGGGCAGCCCCCAAACAGACCCGATAAAAAAAAAATTAAAACACGAATTAAGTTTTATCGCGCGTTTGGATGCTTATGTCAGTAGCTCAAAATTTGGATGCGATAAATTATGAAAATAAGTTTTTGTTTTATGTTTAAAATCTATGATGTGTTAATCTCCACCCATATCAACAGAAACAATTATCATTGATCTCAGGTCAGCAATAACTCGCGGGCACAAATAGCCCATTTCTTAAACTGATGGATGCCTCCGCAGTTGACTTCGGCCATCGTGCTTTGACCGAATATCGACGACTAATATTCACTGCGGGAGCACAATACCAATGGTCAGTATAGACCATGAGGTTCCTCCGCAGTGATGTACTATGAAGCTTAACATAGCCAGCGTTGCATTCGATCACTTACAGGAGTTGTTGAATATTTTTTTGTTGAGCCATTAAATGCCATTATATTAGACTAGATTCTTTTACTGGCCACGACCATCTCTCATATAGCCAATGTAATTTTCAGTTTTTTTTCGAACATATTATGTAGATAGTTAGACTGTGTGTGTGTGTGTGTGTGTGTGTTTTTTTTTTTTTTGAAGGCAGAGAGAAAATTTCTATAAAGTTGTGTGTGAAGCAGCTTGAAGTTTCTTTTTGTAATCCTGAACTGAAGATTCTAAAGAAGAAATTGTCATTTTGTAATGGTTTTACAGTTTAATGAAATATAGTTCTTACTCCATCTCTCTGTCTATATTTTTTTTTTTTAATCTCTGTGTTGAGAGGAGGAAATGTTTTTATTCCTCTACGTGTTTTGGAATAGTTAGAAATTCCAACAATATTATATCTTTATTATTATCAATTTTTTAGTTTACCCCTTACATATTATATCTTTATTATTAAAAATTTTTTTATTACCCAAATACCAGTTACGACATAGTGAAGGTGTAATTTCAATTATCCTACATTAATTTCTCAAATTTTTATTTTATCCCATATTAAACATTTCACCTTTCACTGCACATTTTCACCCATTGGTCACGAAAATCATATTTAATTTTTTATATTCAACTTTTCAAACATCATTACAACATTGGACACAAAAACCATATTCTTCATTTGAATTTACGTAACGGACGCTTGTGGCACCATAATTATGGAATTTTGCATTTTACTTAGAGTTGGCGTAAATATTCAAAAGGTGAACGGGTTAAAAGCGCCCACAAATACTGTATGTGTTCACTGATATTCCCACTTAATAGCACAAGTCCCCTTTCCTATTTTCATTCCTAGGGCCGACCTCCATAATCATACCCACAAAAATGATGAATGTTATCACGAGATCAGTGATAAATCTCGAGATACGTGGAGCCCATCTTTGCAAAAGTCCTTTTTCAATGCTTGGATACAATGAATTTTAATATGATACACCTTCCCTTGAGTTGGGGGTATTCACTTCATTCTGAATAACTTGTAATTTAATTTTTGAACTTTGATTTTTTTGATGCAAAGAAGTAATTTCCTACTCTACCGAGTCTAAAATATACTTATTGTTTGGTGCACAACATGGTAGGAACTGAGGAATCCTCAATAATGTCATGTAAGAAGATATGTTTTGGATTCAAACAGATTCAACACCCTTTGCAGTAAAACACTGGGAGTAGTCTCATCTATTTTTGCAATATTTTTGATGTGCTCTACACAGCAATATATTGTTAAGAATCAGAATACCAAGTACTATTATCTGAAAGTTTGTTTTTCCGGTTTTTCAATGGCAGATCAAAGGTCAGGTTACAAAAACATTGACTTTATAATGAATGGACCACAGAACTCTACAACTGAATCTTCTGAAAAATGGAACGTGTTTAGAAAATTGAACAAAATCCTCACATTGAAAAGAATTTCAAGAAGATTTGCGAGAGATTTTTTGCAGTTGGGAAAGATGATCCACGGAGAGTTATGCACGTAATCAAAGTAGGGCTTGAATTATCAGTATCATATGTGTTCTATCTAATAGATAAATTATTTCATAGCGTTGGTAATAATGTCATCTAGACTATCATGACTGTTGTGGTAGTTCTTGAATTTATTGCGGGTAATTTGGATTGTTTCTTAATCTTCAAGATTTGTACAAATTACTACATTTGTTTTCAAGATGATGATGCATTCAATTTGTACAATTTTCATTGACCTTCTGAATATATGCTTTGACAGAGGTCATGTGGCTTCTTGGCCCATATTATAAAATGGTCAAAATGGCTTTATTTGAACTTATAGCAAAAAATCTTGCATGTTTGGCTGAATCTTGGTTGAAATATTTTATTGCAGGTGCTACTCTGAGTAAGGGCTTGAATAGAGAAATCGACACATTCCTAGCAGGTGTTGAAATATGACAACAAATGTAATTAATGTAATTTTGGGAAAATTTACTTATTACCTATTAGTTGGTTGTATAACGAAATGAAGTTAGAATTACGAAAAAGCCCAAGTTTAATTGGATGGCCCGAGAGGCTTGTAAGATGAGGAGAATCATTCTTGATTAATAGAGTTTTCCAATCCATTTCCCCATGGATGTTTCCATACACCTTGTCAAGGTTTTACCACGTATATTTGTGTATTTACCTATGTGTGTTTATCTTTTAGTTTGTCATTCATTTTGATATATTTATTTATTGTTTTATAACTGTCGAGTTAAATAAGTGGTATCAGAGCTTGGTGGAGTAAGGATCTTGGTGGAGTAAGGATTAAATGCTGGAGGAAAACGAGAAAAAGGTCACTTCCCATTTGAAAAGAGAAAAGCCGCATTAACTGTGTGAAAGGAGGAGCTTTCTTCTATTGCCATCTAGGATGTGATAAAAGGTGCATGTTAAAGATAACGTTGTTGTCTAAAAGATTTCCTGAAGGCCACTGTTAGATCAAATCGATACCCAGAAGAGAAATAATTGCAGTCGCCAGAAGAGAACGCTGCCAGATGATTTTGTGAGGCCCGCACATTGCTGAGAAGTTTGCTGAGAAGAAAGTGCATGTTGCTGGATAGTAGATAGACAAAGCTGACAGAGTCGATGTCTGAGCTAGCTAGAGAGAAGAATCAAATGTTGCCAGAGAAGAATCGCATGTTTTTTGCTGCTGATAAAATTATGTAACTACTCGTCGTCAAGGTAAAAGGTTGCTGGCCATCGAAGGAGAAAATCTGCCTGTGAATTAAAATCGGGTATAATTATTATTATTTCTTTTTTCTAAAGAAAAAAAATGCAGATAGATATTTGAATACTTAAGAAAACATTTTTTTTTTTTTAACGAGGGTGATTGAAGGAACTTGTCAGATTATAGTGGTTTTCTGGACATTGCAGCTTTCTCGAGGAAATTAAATTCTAGATTATAGTGGTTTTGTGGAGATTGAGGTTTTCTAGAGAAGTTTTCTGGCAGAAATTAAAATTCTATAAATTCTTTTTGAAAGAAACAAAGGAATTTTAAAGAGGTATTTTTTTTTTGAACTTTTTTTGGTGGAAATTCTGGAAAATGGAATCGAGAAAATCTCAGAATTTTTTCTAAGAATTTATTTAATTAGTAGAAAGGAAATGAAAAACCCTAGCAGAAGAGGGGAATTTAAAAATAGAAACCCTATTTGGAAAGAAATAAAAACCAAAAATTCATAGAAGGAAGAATGGCCAAAATGACAAATGTGAAGGTTGAGGTGGATAATTTCACCGGGAAGAACAATTTCGCATTATGGAAACTTGAAGTTAGGGATTTGCTGGTGCAACAAGGGTTGCACAAAGCATTATACGGGGTAAAGAAAAAACCTGCAAGCATGACATATTCAGACTGGGAGGACTTGGATGCCCGAGCGCTCAGTACCATTAGGTTATGTTTGGAAGATGAAGTTCTCTTTAATATTGTTGAAGAGATTACAGCTGAAGGGTTGTGGGAAAAAATGAAAACTTTGTATATGACTAAATCATTGACAAATAGAATTTATTTGAAAACACAATTATACAGTCTTCGGATGAAGGAGGGTACAAAAGTTGCAGAACATTTAAATATTTTAATACACTTATTTTCCAGTTGTCGGATATGGAATTTAAAATTCAGGAAGAAGATAAGGCTATAAATTTTTTGTGTTCTCTGTCGGAGTCATGGGAACATTTCATAACTTCAATCAGTTTGAGCACTACTGATTCATTAAAATTTGAATCAGTTGTGGGTGCTCTCTTATTTGAAGAAGTACAAAGGAAATCTAGTATTGAGAAATCTACACCAGAAGAAAAACACCCAAAAGGTATGAAGATTCTACTTCCTCTTTTTGGGTCTTTTTCTTTCCCTTGCAGACCTTCTTAGAGTGACTGGTTGCTGAATTGGTTCTAGAATTTCTCTAGTTTCCTTTGCTTCTCCACCTTTTTCATCAGAAGTCTCTCCTTCCTTTCGACTTTCTGGAAAAGGTTTAGCCTCCAATTGAATATGTTGATTTGGTGATACCTGTTCCTATTCAACTTTTCCAACATTTTATTTTAGAAGATAAGATTCATCAAATGTTACATCTCTACTAATGATTATCTTTCATGAAGAATAATCCCACAACCTATGTCCTTTCATTGTATAATCATACCCAACAAAGAGACAACATTTATATTTTGGATCTAACTTTGAATGTTGATTTCTAGGAATAAGAGCATAGGCATCACAACCAAAAATCTTCAAATGCGAATAATCAAAAGACTAACCCGACCAAACTTATTCAAGAATTTTACAGTTTATTACAATTGAAGGTGATCCGTTAACTAAATAACAAGCAGTAGATACTACTTCTGCCCATAACTCCTTTGGTAGGTTAGCATTGTTGATCATGCTTTTGGCTCTTTCCATAAGATTCAGATTCATCCATTCACCAATGCCATTTTGTTGAGGAGTATAAACAACAGTTTTATGTCTAACAATCCCTTCATCCTTGAAGAATTGTTCAAATTATAAAGAAGTAAATTCATCGCCATTGTCAGTTCTTAAAAATTTAATTTCTTTTCCTATTTTCTTTTGCATTGATTACTGAAGATGGGGAACCTTCTTTTTATCAGAAAGCATTAGATGATGCAGATATCAAGATATGGAAAAAGGCTATGGAAGAAGAAATGGATTCCTTAGCAAAGAACAACACCTGGGATATTGTAGAACTTCCTGAAGGGAGAAGCTTTCTTGGGTGAAAATGGGTCTTCAAGTTGAAGATAAAAGTTGATGGAAGTATTGAGAGGTATAAGGTGAGGTTGGTTGCAAAAGGATATTCTCATGTTGAAGGTATTGATTTTCATGAGATTTTTTCACTATTAATTAAACTTGTTTCTATTCGTACTGTGTTAGCACTAACTGCATTACTTGATCTTGAGTTAGAAAAGTTAGATGTTAAAACAGGTTTTCTTTATGGTGATTTGGATGAAGAGATATATATGGATCAACCAGACGGTTTTGTACAATTTCATAGCAGAAGATTCGTTTGCAAGCTCAGAAAATCATTGTATGGCTTGAGGTAGTCACCCAGGCAATGGTACAAGAAGTTTGATTCCCTCATGGTGAGCTAGGATTTTATCAGAAGTGAGTATGATCATTGTGTATACTTCAAAAGTTTCAATGGCATACTCATTATCTTGGTGTTGTATGTTGACGATATGCTTATTGAAAGCAAAAGCATGGAAGAAATCAACAGGTTAAAGGCTCAACTTTCTAGGACATTTTATATGAAGGATCTTCAAGCAGCAAAACATATCTTGGGCATGGAGATACACAGAGATAGGAAGAATGGTAAGATTTGGTTATCACAACAGAAGTATGTGGAAAAAGTACTTGAAAAGTTGGGTATGAACAATTTGAAACTTGTTAATGTTCCATTAGCTTCCCATTTTAATCTTTCTTTGGATTTAAGTCCTAGAACTAATAAATAAAATAATTATATGTCTCATGTACCATATGAAAATGCAGTAGGAAACTTAATGTATGCGATGGTATCTACAAGACTTGACATTTCACATGCAGTTGGAGTTGTCTGTAGGTTCATGGAAAATCTAGGAGAAGAACATTAGCAAGCAGTGAAATGGGTGCTTCGGTATTTGAGAGGCACAAGTGACCATTGCATCATCTTTGATGGTCGTGAAGGTTCATTTTGAGGATATCTGGATGTTGATTATGCAGGTGATTTGGAAAAAAGGAGGTCTACTACAAGTTATTTTTTTACTCTTGCAGGCAGAGCAATCAACTGGATGTCAAAGCTTCAAGAGGCAATTTCTTTGTCCACTACCGTGGCAGAGTATATAGCTACTTCAGATGCTTGTAAAGAGGAAATCTGGTTAAAAGGTATGCTTGATGAGATTGGAAGGATGAAGGAGAAAGTGAACGTGTTTTTTGATAGTCAGAGCTCTATTCATTTTGCTACAAATCCAGCCTTTCACAGCGAGACCAAACACATCGATGTAAGGTATGACTTTGTGAGACATGTAATCAAAGGCGGCAAAGTAGTTCTCAAGAAGGTCCATAGAGAAGAAAATCATGCAGATATATTCATGAAGCCAGTTACAGTATAGAAGCTAAGATTGTGTCTCGCTTCTCTTGGTTTGAAGAAGAGATGATGAATGGGCATGGGCAAGGGATTAGGAAAATTGTTTTCAAGGTGGAGCTTGTCGAAATATAACAACAAATGTAATTAATGTAATTTTGGGAAAATTTACTTATTACATATTTGTTGGTTGTATAACGAAATGAAGTTAGAATAAAAAAATAGCCCAAGTTAAATTGAATGGCTCGAGAGGCTTGTAAGAGGAGGATAATCATTCTTGATTAATAGATTTTTCCAATCCCTTGCGCCATGGAGGTTTCCTTGACACCTTGTCAAAGTTTTACCACATATATTTGTGCATTTACCTATGTGAGTTTATATTTCAGTTTGTCATTTAGTTTCATAGATTTCTTTATTGTTTTATAACTGCCATGTTCAATAGCAGGCACTCTTAGCGTATTTGTAGGGTTCATAGTAGATACATTCACCAGTCTAGTAGAGCGCATGGTCATCTTCTTTTCATGCTTTATTTTACGTAGGTTGATATTTTTAAGAAATTTTCATAGATAAATGAACATAATAAATTTATTAAAATAAGGAGAAATATTCCTGTTCATTCTAATTTTTTCCATCTTTTACTACTTCACGTTGTGCCTATCTTACCTTTTTTGGAATTAGAAATTATAGTCCATTTTAGAATGGGAAAATTTATGGGAATATATTTGATTTTTGATATATGATACATGCTCTAGTGGCATTATTGATAAGTGAATTTCTTCCCTATAGATCACATTCAGATTTCTTTTTTGGTGGATGTTTCGAACTAGCTAGGGTATGACGAATTATACTAGCTGGTTTCAAAATGTTGACATCGATGAATTATACTAGCTAGTTCCAAAAATTTGAATGTGATATTTTAGGAAAATTTTCATCACAGCAATATGAATCACAAAATCTAGCCTAAAACAAAAGAAGTTGTTGTAAGTTGGGGTTATTTTTAAAGTTGGGTGGAACTATTATTATGTTCTCTACATAGGTTTAGATTCTTTTAAATTTCAGCCTGTGACCTAATGAGCTGTTATGCTATGATAATTAATGTTTTAGTGACTTCAAGACTAAAAATCACACATATACTACCACAACAACCTTGCTCATCCCTTCAAGCTGAGAAGAAGCCTCTTTCTTTCCTATGAAAAAACACAATAATCATTTTCTCTATTTGATGCATCGAGTTCATTGTATATCACTAGTTTGAAGGATTAGTGTCCTTATTGTGCCTGATAAGTATACGACAAGGCGATATAAGAGTTGAAATATATATCGGATGATATAACTAAAATTTATTTTTCCTTAAAACAGACACAGCTACAACATACTTTCGTTTTTCCCAAAACGAAAGCGCGAATATGATTACGGTGTCCTAATTTTTCTCCTCACCTTGAATATGGTAGCGGTCTGAGGATCTCAGTTTGATAAATTTTTTCGTATTGCTGCTAAACGATTTATTACGATAGCCATTGGATTCGACATTTGCCTCATCGCAAGTTTCATAGTTTCTTCAAACTGGGCAGGTGAGGACCTTCACAAGTCCATTTTTTGTAAGATGGAAGCATTATCAAAGTCCATAAAAGGTACATAAAATATGGGAGTTATCTTAGTAACTAATTCATAATCCAGTAATACTTTATGTGATATTCTATCATATGATGCATGGAGACAAGATGTGTGGTCCAGTATTTGAAGGACCCCGATGTCCTAGAGCCAGGAGAAATCCTAGAAGACCTAATTTGCCAAGGATACTGAAATCTCTTAGATTCTAAAAGTAGTGTAGAATCCTTGGTATATTTAATTTCATTTTCTGTTGTATTCACTATAGGTTTAATTTCTGGTCACCAGTTAGCAGTAAATGGGAATTTTTTTGAGCTAAACTATCAATGTATTGATTTGTTGCTTTTTTAGGCAACTTTTGCAAGCTGGGAGACAAGACATGGTGAATTCAGATTCCGTCATTTGTGGAAGTGATATGTTAAAGTGGGAGGAACCCTACATCACTTGGCATACTCTTTTGTTGGCCTCCATGGATGTCTACGCTTAGAGATTTAGGTGAGCCATCAAATATTATTTATCCAATAAACAATATTCATATTGACTCTCGGATTAATTAACTTCCCATTCCCATTTATGGTTCAGGCACCTCAATTTACCATAGCGACACTTGAAAAACCATTCACCAAAGTGGGCTTCCACGTAGCCCATGTACTGCAACAGCTAGCAGAGAGCATATGATGCATGAAGCAATGCCCTTCCTCACAAATATTAATGGAGAGCATGCACAATACAGTAGAAGAACTCAATATGGAATTTTGTCTTCAGTCCAACCTATTCAACTTCATCCAATCATTCTTTTATGCAGATCAATGAAGTCTTTCAACTGTGGAGACCATAAATCTCAATGTAAACCATATTCAAATAGAAGGATACCCTAATCATCTATTGAAATTTCTGAATATTCCAGAACAAATGAGAGGAAATAAAATTCCTCTTCCAAACATGAGATTTAATAATAAAAAAAATTGTGGACAGAGAGGTGGAGTAAACACTCTTTTTCATTAAACAAAAAAAACTGACTGTGACAAATTTTTTTTTTCCTTAGAACTGTTGTTTTGGCTTACAATACAAATATGATTCTAGCTACTACAAGGCAAAACTCTCTCTCTCTACATACACTGCTACTCACACAGTTTCACACAACTTTCTCACTGTTTCACTCTCTCTGTCTTCCACACAGTGTGTTTCGCACACACTACTCTCTCCCTTTTTTAATACACAGTCTCTCTTGCTATATATATATTTTCCGGCATATTACATTATATATATATATATATATATATATATATATATATATATATATATATATATTATAAACATTTTATGTTTATAATATATATGTCAAAATATATATAACCTAAGTTTAAAACTAAAACATGAAACTTATGTCTTGACACTTATAAAAAAATACATTAATCCTAAGTCTTAAATTAAAAATATTGTCGCGACATTAAAAAATTAAACCTTATACATTTTTTGGAGTTCAAATATTATGCAAAAGCTCGTTTCTTTGCCCCACCGAACTGTTGTGATTGGTCCGGAGGAGTGATGACATCACCTCCTCTAGTGGGTTGACTTTGTCCTTCGCGGCTCATGTTGGATGATGACGTAATTGTGGTTGGTGGAGAGTTTATTGCGGTAGGTGTTGCGGATAAGAGAATGGGGTTGAGTGAAGATCAAACCAAAGAAAAAATTATTGCACCTATCCTTTAGAATTTCACATCAAAATTAAGTTTCGTCCTTCTTCTGCTCTGCTATAGTTGGAATTAATTTCCAACACTCCCCCTTAATTACAACTGTTGTTCTCTTTCATACTCAGATATTTTCAGAGAAAGCTAAAACTTTTCTGCCCCAATGGTTTTGTTAATATATTAGCAAACTACTCTTTTGTTCTGCAATGTTGCAAAACAATTTCTCCATTGTTCACTAACTCTCTGATGTAGTGATACTTTGCATCAATGTGTTTTTTTCTTTCATGAAACACTGAATTCTTGGATCAAGCTATAGTTGAGCTATTATCACAATAAAATGTTGTGCATTTTACCTGTTCATGACACAAACTTCTTAACATTCTCCTCATGCATACTACTTGACATGCTGTTTTTGTATCTGCCACATACTCTACCTCTGCTGTTGATAAATCCACAAATGGTTGTTTCATAGAAGCCCATGAAATGGCTCCTGATCCCAAATGAAAAACACATCCAAAGGTGTTTTTCCTATCATATATACTTCCAGCCCAATCACTGTCAGTATATCCAATCAATTCAAAATTTTCTGAAGTGGTATATAAAATTCCATACCTCTTTGTTCCTTTCACATACCTCAGAATTCTCTTTGCTGCTTGTCAATGTGCCTCCTTTGGCCTTTCCATAAATCTGGAAATTAAAATCATAGCATGCATAATATTAGGCCTAATTGTAGTCAAATACATGAGGCTGCCAACTATGCTCTTATACAAACTTGCATCAAAATCCTTTCTGTTGTCTTCTTTGCTTAGCTTCAATCCCATCACTATTGGAGTAATTGTTTCCTTGCAATCCTCATGTTAAATCTTTCCAAAACTTCTTTAACATAATTTTCTTCAGAAATAAAAAAATTGTTTTCATTTTTCTCTACTTCTATTCCTAAGAAGTATCTCAGCAATCCCATATCAGTCATTTCAAATTCATCCTTCATGACTGTTTTAAAATTCTTGATGAGGTAAGTATCATTACCTGTGAATATCACATCATAAACATACAAAAAAACAATGAGAATCTTACCTTCTTTTTCTTTTATGTATAATGTGGGTTCTCCTTCACATTTCTCAAACCCATTTTCCAGTAGATAGGCATCTATCCTACTATACCATGCTCTTGGTGTTTGTTTCAACCCATACAGAGATTTCTTCAATTTTCATACCTTCTGCTCTTGGCATTTTTTCTCATATCCCAGAGGTTGATCAACATATACCTCTTCCATAAATACTCCATTTAGGAATGTTGATTTCACATCCATCTGGTAAACTTTCTATTTGTGTTTTGCTACTATGGAAAACACTGCTCTTACTATTTCCATTCTTGCAACAGGTGCAAAAGTTTCCTCATAGTCTCCTCCTTGTTGCTGCTTATAACCTTTTACAACAAGTCTGGCCTTCTGCCTTTCAATCTTACCTTCATAATTTCTCTTGGTTTTATAAAGCCATTTAAATGAAATTACTTCTTTTCCTTTTGGTTGATCAACTAATTCTCATTTCTTGTTTTTCTCTATGGCATTTATCTCTTCATCCATAGCATCTATCCATTTCTTTTCATTTAAAACTTACTCAAAATGAATAGGATCTTCTACATGACAATAAAATGAAAATAAAGAGTTCATACCTTCATTTACTGACTCTTTCTCAAAAATTTCATTCAGAATTTTGAATCTGGTTCCTCATTCACTTGCTGAAATTTTGCTATAGAAGCCCTCAAATCTGCTCCTTGTGATGTGCTTGGAGAAGCACTGTCATTACTTCACAAGAGTGTTCTCATACCTGCATGTGGTGTCCCTTGCTGTCCTTGTGTTAGTGGAGGTGGTACTGCTAATGAGGGATGTCTTCCAGTCATTTCTTTCTCATATTCATCATGAGACAAACAACTTTTTACATTCACTGTTTTCTCAATGCTTCCATCTCAAGCTTCTTCAATAAATTTTACATCTCTGCTTATCACAAATTTCTCTGTAGATGGGTTATACAATATTTATGCTTTGGATTATTCACTGTATCCAACAAATATACGCTTCTCCCCCTTACTATCCAACTTCTTCCGTAGCTGATATGGAATGTGTGCATAAGCCACACAACCAAAAACTCTCATGTGGGTGACAAATTGTGTTATGCCACTCCATGCTTCTTCAGTAACTCTGTTCATTCCACTCTTTATTGGGCATCTATTCAGAACATATGCTACACAATGTATAGCTTCAACCCAATATTCATTTGGCAAATGTTTTACCTTAAACATACTTATTACCATATCTATGATGGTTCTATTTTTCCTTTCAACAGCTCCATTTTCCTGTGGTGTATACCATGCTGTAAATTGCTTGTTTATTCCATTTTTTCTACAAAAACGTGGAAATTATTTGGAGATATATTCTCCTCCTCTGTCTATTCTTAAGACTTCAATATGCTGTCCACTTTGATTCTCTACAAGAGCCTTAAAGTGGCAAAATTTCTTAAACACTTCACTCTTCAACTTCAAGAAACAAACCCATTTTTTTCTTGTGCAATAATCAATAAAGGTAAGCATATAATGGTTTACTGCTAAGGACGGTGTCTGCATTGGTCCACACAAATCATAATGGACTATTTCTAAGGGTGCCTTTGCCCTTATGCTCTTTCCTAATGGAAAGCTTTCTCTGTGTTGTTTGCCCAAGATGCAGCCTTCACATAGGTTGTCTAGCTTTTCAATCAATGGTAATCCCTTTACCATTCCTTTTATGTGCAACAAATTCAAGCCTCCAAAGTTGAGATGTCCAAATCTCAAGTGCCATAACCATTTTTCATCTTTTGCTTCTCTTTGGAATGTATCTTGTGTCATTGCTACCATTGCAACTCCTTTCTTCAAATCAGCTCTCAAATTTAGAGGAAACATTTTTTTTCTTGTCATATTCACTTGTGCAATCCTCTTCTTGCTTGGTGGTATGTCCATGATGGTACATACATTATCCTCAAAGAATACATTGTAGCCTTTCTGAATGAGTTTTCCTATGCTCAAAAGGTTACACTTCATACTAGGCACATAGTATACATTTGATATGGATCTCCTTCCTCATTTCTTTGTCAAGACGCTTACTATGCCTTTTCCCATGACAAAGACTTTACTGTCTATCCCCAATGTTACTTGAGACTTTAAATTTTCGTCAATCATGGAAAACATAGAAATGTTTCTAGTCATATGGTTACTACATCTTGAATCTAGAAACCATATATCTTCACTTTTCTCTTCAGCCATATTGCATGTTAAAAAAAAAAATTGTTGACTGAGATTCCCTTTTATAAAGTTAGCACTAGGCCTACTACCCATGTCACTCTATTTCTTCCTACATTCATTGGCATAATGGCCATATTTCTTACAGTAATGACATTGGATTTGGGATTTATCATACCTTTGTTCATGTATTTGATTTTGTCCACCTTGTTGGTTGTTGCCTTGGCTTTGATTCTGACTTTGATTGTTTCCCCTTCCACTTGTATTTGCAGGGCTATTTATTCCTCTGTTTTGGCTTCTGCCTCTTCCTTTTCCTCTGTAGTTTGATCTTCCTTGACCTATTCCTCTTCCAAAGGACATTTGGGTCTTGAAGACATGTTCCAAAGATGAGTTTGATGTTCTGCTCAATCTGTGTTCATGTGTAATAAATGATGCATGGAGCTCATCAATAGTAAACAACGAGAGATTCTTTGTCTCTTCAATGGTTGTTACTTTTACATCAATCTTGAGGGTAAGATCCTCAACACTTTGTCCAATATTCTTCTTTCTTATACTTTCTCTCCATGAGATCTAATTTGGGTAACCAACCTAATCAAAATTGTGAATAACGAGTCTATTGTATTAGACTCTTTCATGCAAATGACTTAAAAATCCCTTTTCATTAATTGAAAATTTATTGTCTTTACCTTCTCCATACCTTGGTAGGTTGTCTGGAGGGTATCCCATGAATCCTTGGACCTTTTGGCTACTGCAATCCTTGGAAATATGCTTTCATGAACTGCCTGATAGAGATAGAAGAGGGATTTTGAGTCCTTCTTCCTATTACTCTTCAACAAATTCTCTATGCTCATGTTAAGGAATTATATGTTTGTTCATCTATTGGTTCTTCTAAACCATCTTCAACTAAATCCCATAAATCCTTGGAGGCAAACATGGATCTCATTTTGATTGCCAAATAGTCATAGTTCTTCCCATTGAACTGTGGGAGTTGAGTATTTCCCATACTCGTGCTTGTGTTGGCTCTTGCCATGGATAGCTTACTGAACTATGCTAAAAAACTTGATTATGTTTCCAAACAAACTTTCTCGCTAATGAGAGATAAAATTTGTCTCCAAGAGACTTCTCTGGACTACACTCATTAAAAACAAACACAAAACTCTGTTTTGATAAATACCTAGCTTTGCTGATCTTTTACACTGTTGGTTAAAAGCTTCAACAAATCCTTCTTCCTTCAGCTTCTTTACCAAATGTAAAGACCGTGGATTAGCTCTGATACCATGTCGAAATTTCTGAATATTCCAGAACAACTAAGAGGAAATAAAATTTCTTTTCCAAACATAGAGATTTAATAATTAAAAAAATTGTGGACAAAGAGGTGGAGTAAACACTCTTTTTCATTAAACAAAAAAAACTGACTGTTACAATTTTTTTTTTTTTGCCTCAGAACTGTTGTTTTGGCTTACAATACAAAGATGCTTTTGGCTACTACAATACATAACTTTCTCTCTCTGCAGACAATGCTACTCACATAGTTGCACGCAACTTTCTTACTGTTTCACATTCTCTATCTTCCACACAGTGTTTTTTGCACACACTGCTCTGTCTCTCTTGTTGTATATATATCTGTCGGAACATTGCATTATATATATATAACATATGTTTAAAACTAAAACATCAAACTTATGTCACGACACTTATAAAAAAATACATTAATCCTAAGTCTTAAATTAAAACTATTGTCACGACATTAAAAAATTAAATCTTGTACATTCCGTGGAGTTCAAATATTATGCAAAAGCCCATTTCTTTGCCCCACAGAACTGTTGTGATTGGTTTGGAGGAATGATGACATCACCTCCTCCGGTGGGTTGACTTCACCCTTCGCGGCTCATGTTGGATGCTGATGGAATTGTGGTTGGTGGATAGTTTATTGCAGTAAATCCTGTGGATAAGAGCATGGGGTTGAGTAAAGATCAAACCAAAGGAAAAATTACTGCACCTGTCATTCAGAATTTCACATCATAATTAAGTTTCGTCCTTCTTCTACTCTGTTGTATTTGGAATTAATTTCCAACATCATCAACCTATACAAATATTAGAAAATATTGAGGAAAACCTCATTTCTGATCAAGATGAACAACAATCCAGCTTTGAACTGTCCTTAGAAGAACATTAATTCACCTTTGAGATATCCTCACAAGAACACCAATCTAGCTCTGAACTGTACTCAGAAGGACACCAATACAGCTCTGAAATATCCTCAGAAGAACACCAATCCAGCTTTGAATTGTCAACATAAGAACTATAGTCGCAGGCTATAATACATGACATAGATAGAGAAAGAAAATATACTCTATCAGCCACGGGTCCTCATTCTATGAAAGGCAGATATGGTGTAGAATTAGCTGGTGTAATTCAACTGGCCGCCTTTGCATTTCTTTTAATGGAGATTGTTGCAAGGCTAGAGCATGTCGTAGAATCTGTACACGAGCTCAAAAATCTTGCAGGATTTAAACTTATGGTTCTACAGAGTTTACGGTTATGAAAATCCTTGTGAGCGTGCCATGAAATCAAGGAATCTCATTTTTCATGTACTTCAATGCTCAGATGCTTCAAAAGGTTGTTATTTTTGCGTAGATAGTGAATCAATTTCAGCCATTCGTTGAAACCAGTTTTACACTATTGTATCATAGGAATACTTAAGTTCTTCAATTTTGGTACACATTGTAACAAATTTTGTATAATATAAAATGAGTAGCTGATATAACACACTTGTTGGCACCATAGCTAAGCATGTTCATGTGTAATTGTTGGTGCGATGAAATCTCGTGAAGTAAGCTTATCCACTTCTCAAGCTATTCGAAAATACTTAGCACAATTATATCTCTATTGTAATTGAAGTAAACACGAAGTAGTTCAGAAGTGTTTTTTCATGATAGTGAAAAAATGAATTCCTTAACTAAAGGAAAGGGCATATGATTCAGTGCTTTCAAGTGTTGATCCAACAACTCCATCACTTCTTTTTAGGCTACGGCATCACGACGAACTGTCTCGGGTGAGAAAGTGGGGCGAGAAGAAATATGATTGATGTGTGCTAATGGCATAACCATACCCTGCTGATGGGAACTACTTGGGCACGAGATGGACATAGAAATATTATAAAACTAATACTTATAGAACTTTATAGTGAATAGTTTAATTTTTGTTTGTTTGTTTGAAATTAGATTAAAGGTTAATTTATTGGATGGTAATGTTCTTCCATGCTATATTGATAAACCATCTTACTATAACAAAAATTATTTATAAATGGTGGTGAATCACGTATTACTACAAAGTTTATTTATAAATGGAGTTATGATATTTTAGTTTATTTATAAATAGTGATAAACCTCTATATTTATGATATTTTTTAACCTTAACAATGCAAACATATTAGGAAATAAATACTTAATACTTATCCCTGAATTGATTGATTTTATTTACTACCGGATCATTTACTTTATATCACTATATTAAGCTACAATAAATAATATTAACATTAAAAATTTACAAATATAATAATAATAAAATAGATAAATCCTCTAATAAACTAACCAAAGATAATAACAATATTTATAGTAAATTTCAATGAAATGAATAAGGTTTTTAAAGAGTGACCGAATAATAATATGAAATACAACCTCATATAAAAAAAATCATTTCTAAGTTAGTTGTTGAATAAAGCTTGCTACAAATATTTGGCATGCAGTAATGGAATAAAGCTTGCAACAGACATTTTGCATGCCATAATTGTTATGTTACGTTAAACATTTGCGATATAATTTTCTATGCACTAATTGTTATATTAAGTTAAACACTTGCCATACAATTTTACCTTAGAAGCATACGTTATATCAAAGCACATGGCATATAGCCCATTATCAAAACACTTAGAAGCATACGTTATATCAAAGCACTTGGCATATAGCCCATTATTTTGCAAGGTAACAATCACAATGACATTAGATTATGGTTGCCCCTTTTCGAATGCCAATCGGTGGTAGCCTTTTGGAATCTTCCGCCTCCTCTTTCGAGGTTATTGATGGTTAGCATGCCATGGTATGGTATGCAACAATAATAATAGGATTATATGAGTTTATATGTCTAACTAGATGTTTAATTTAACCTAATTTTTTTGTTTGTATTTAGTGAAAGAAGTTTTTATCCAAGTTTCATAAATTGCGTTCTTTTAAATCTTATGCAATTCCTTAAGGTACTAATTAACATGGTCAAGATGTTTATTATCTTTAAATATGGTGTCTTAAAATTCAATTAAAAATATCCACTTTTCACAATTAACAATGTTCTATTATTCCTTAAGAAGAACCACTTTTCACAATTAAAAATATTATATTATTCCTTAACGTATTAATAGAGATAATCAAGGTGTCTAGCATTTTTAAATAATGTTATAAAATTTAATGTAAAAGATTGTCTTTTCACAATTAACAATCTTAATGTTATCCAATTCCTCAAGGTATTGATAGAAATGATCACGGTGTCTAGCATTTTTAAATATTGATGATCAAATTGTCTATCATATTTAAGTAGTGTTATAAAATTTCATATTTAAATAGTATTATAAAATTTTCATAATTAAAAATATTAATTTGAAGAGAAAAAAAATTATTTGTTAAAGTTAATTTTGGATAAAGCTTTAATCATTTAAACTTTCTATCATATTGCACCTATTTTTTTAGCTACACTTTTTTTTATATATAAACAATGGAGAGTAATAGAAAAACTTTATGTTCTTTTCATATATTTCATTATAATTATTGATGAGTCTAAATATATGCTTATTAATTAAATTGAAGTATAAAATTCTAAGATGTTATGATTTTCATTGTTTTAGTTTATATGGTAAACTTATTCTTGATTTATAATTAGTATCTATATTTTATTTAGTACCTTACATTTTTATGTATAAAAGTATTTTTATTTTTATATAGTTGAATTTGTAGCTAGGCTAATTCTTCATAACAATGATCTTGTAAAGAGTAAAAAATAATGTTTCTGAGTCAAATGAAAAATCCAATTTTCTTTCTTTTAAATGTTCAAATGGGACATGATAAAAATGACATTTTCTTATGACTCAGATACATTTTCTTTTACTCGTTACAATATCATAGTTATGAAGACCAAACCTAGTTATAGCTTCAATGGTCCGTCTTAACTAGGGAGGTATTCATAATGGCTCATTAAGGTATTCTCAAGTTGAAATGTTTTATAAGGAAATATCATCAAGGCTCATAAGCATAATCATAAATACTGTCACTAGCATCAACCTCATTGTCATAACCCAGTCAGTTTCATTAATGTATGACACATTTCTATTGTTTGGTAAATAAGCTCACTCTAGAAAGAAATCAAAACATGATCCCCCAAAAAAACTAACTCTAGAAATATATCAGAGCACGATGCCAAAACAATCTCACTCTAGAAAGAGATCAGAGCATGATGGGTGGTTACAACATCTAGGACCGTTTTCTCTAATCCAAGTCAAAGTGACATAGGGATAATATCCCTAATCGAGTCACTATACAATGATACAGAGAGAATGATTGTCGTCTTCTACACCATTTTCCTATACAAGTCAAAGTGACACGGGGACTACAACCCAAATGTGGTCACTATACAATGACACAGGGAAATGTCTATCCATGGGATCATTCTTCCTAATTTGGGTCAAATTGAAACAAGGACTACATCCCTAATCAGGTCACTATACAATCACATAGGAAGAATGTTATTCCACTAGGTATGTGTACTTGACACGGGGATAACCTCCCTAATCAGTTCAAAGTACATAACACAGGAATAATTCCAATCCATGATGCTATCTAGTATTTCAAACCATTATCCCTAGTTTTGGTCAGTGGACTAGACACAGGGATAACGTTTCTATTTCAGGCCAAAGTATCATGATCCCCTCTCAATCATAGAGACATTATCATCATAAAATATTCATGATTTAATCATCATCCCCTCTCAATCATAGAGACATTATCCATAAGCCCAAGCTTGTCCCAGAAGTACACAAAATTCCCTCCAGAAAGAGTTTTTGATAGAATATCAGCTATCAGCTCATTAATGGAGATATAGTCGACCTACACTGCAAATTTCATCACCATGTATGTCATCATACAATATAGAAATTAGTCTCTGAAGCCATATTTCTTCTGAAATTGCGAATCCAGTTGTACAAGGTGACTTTCTCATTCAAGAAATTATAACTAGGCCCAAACTGAGGTAATAATCTTAAATTGAATCCAATAATCCTTATAGCTTCATAAGATTCATCATCGCAGATGCTTACTGTCCATCATCTAGGAATCCGAGGTCAAAAGTTTTTGAGCTCAAAACAAGGATTTTTTATTTCTCCCTCTAAAAACAATACTCTCTCCATAATTTCTCCCTCCCATACATGATTCATTCGAATTTCATCAACTATAAATCATATAAAGTAATTCTTGATTCATTCAATCAAGCCTAATTTATACAACTCTTTTTTAATCATGAGGCTTTTTTTATGCTCTACAAGAACCTGAGACAACTTTTACAACTCGAGGAAAAATACCCGACATAATCCTCTCCCTCTTCTTGGGAGAACCTTCCTGCTTCCATGTTTATATTTGTCTCATGCTTGAATTCTATTAGATACAAAAAAATAATACATATAATTTAAATTTCTTGATCCCTCAGAACTTGGCTCTTTTTCTAGTGCATATCAAGAAAGACTTCCTAACACGTGTTTTTGCTTCATTTTTCCATTTATTCCATCCGTGGCTTTCATTATGTACCTGCAATATGCACTAGGAGGCCATGGAAGAATAATTACGACCAAGCACAAAATATAAACATGAGACTCTATACTAGTAAAACAACAATAATCAAACAAGATAGATAAAATACATATCTTTTGAGAAGAGAGTTGGCTCCCTCTTAATTACATCCATTTATCATTCTCATCGTCATCATGCTATCGTTCTCTCCTTGATAAATTCAAGGTTTCTTCTTACAATGAAAACTTACAATCCTAGGTTTTTTTTCACAAACCCTAGGGCTTTCTTATCCAATATTTATTTCTTTCTTCAGTATACAAACCTTAGATATTCAATTATTCAAAATCCTATATTATCCTCATCGATCAATGGAGTATGCTTTATTCAATGATTTTTCCTTGGTTCCTACAATATTTGTGTCTTTGGGAACTTGAACTTCAATTCAATATGAAATGAGTAGACTTCATTATTTTCAACATTGAAATATCCATAGTAGTGTAGCAGCATATCAAACTTCAATTCATATCAATATTCAAATCCACATGTCTTCATTCATGAAAGATTAACAAATACTTGATTCAATATTTCTATCAATGATATTCTTAAACATCATATTTCACCTTTTCCAACCAAGGAATTTTATTTCATCATAGCATTCAACACATAATGTTGCATGTTTATTGAGAATAATTTTTTTTTTTCGAAATTTAAAGGAGAAATTGGCCCTTTTATTGTAAGTTTTGTCATGAAGAATGAGTAATCCATCTTTCACAACTTTCATCAAACCTTATACGAATGGTTTTTTCTCATATATGTCTTCGATAACTCGTCACTAGTAGATTCATAAGAAGAATACTTTAAGCTTATCATCAATCAAATATTTTAGGATAAAAGGTAGACTTCATGCAATGTATGATTATGTTCGATCGATTTTGGACGGGGATATTGTACAAGCTTCCTTCATCCTAAAAATCCTCAACCTAAGTGATTTGAATGTGAATATTAGTTTTATTGTGCTTAGATCCAATTCATGATTTAAAGAGAGTGCTTGATGATGATGAGGCTAATTGCAAGTTTAAAATGAGTTATTATGTGTTTTTAAGTGAATATCATGAGAAAATTAACATAAATAAAACACTAAATAAAAACATCTAACACACATGGACATCACCATAAATAGGCATATAACAACACATGATGAAGCATTTCACTCCTCTTGGGCTATGTCTCCTTGTTCTGGCTTCCAATGGCTTGGCCCTCTTCTATTATTCTTAAAAGTGTGATTACATGTGTTTACAATGCTCAAACAACTCTAAAACTTGTTCCATCAGCTCTGAAACCTATTCCATCAGCTCCAAAATTCCAAAAAATTCCTTTGTAGCCTCTTTATGCACTAAATTTTTCCAAAAACTGAAGAAGTTATGACTTCCCCTAGTTGTTCCACTATTCGTTCTCCATTTTCCCCAATATTCGTCACTAGACCCACAATTTCACCCCAAAAAGCGCTATTGGAGCGCTAATTTCCCCAAAAACAGGGCCAAATTGTCGGGGCAATAATTTCCCCTCTAACACTTAAAATTCATATTTTAAACCATATCGATTATGGTTCATAAATTCCTTTATATATATAATGCGCTTGCGGTTAGGGCTAACCGTCGGACTTAAAATTTTGTTGTTGGCACATGGCGTGGTCTTCCGATGCAGTTAGGGCTAGTGGTTTCCAACTCCTAGAGGTTAGACTAACTGTGATCTTCCTCATTTCGGTCATATGCTATCTCCACTGAGGGAGTTATGGTTAGGGTTTAGAGTGGGGGCACGAGGCTAGCCTCTCACCCATGGTCTCATCTCTAATGGTGACCAGAGCTGGGGCTAGACCCCGACCCCTTCCCCTAACACGACAACAATATCAAATTAAAAATAAAATATATCCATAGATTTTGAAGGAACATGTGTGGTATAGTGATGGTATGGCTTGGTGTTTGTTGCTAGGTGGTCATGAGTTCGACCCTCGCTATTGCTCGGAGTTGACCCCAAAATTTTGGTGGCCCTAAGGGTGCCACAGGGTGGTGCGTGGTTTGGCCATGTGGTAGCCTGTGGTTGGCCACCAATTTGTCAATTAAAACTTTACACAAATGAACCAATGACAACATACCATGATCGCAATCTGGATTAGGGGTATAAATTTTCCAAAAATTCAAAGTGCTTAGAATCATAAGATAAACTAGAATGAATGGATCAGGCTCATCGCCAAGCATCAGGCACACCTCATTTCACTCTAAATGGACTCAATATGTGAAAGTTAGAGCCTACTTTTTCCCATGCCAAATAGGCGAATTAAAAAAAAAAGGGTCAGAGATTGTCAAAGGCCAAAAAATTTGGGTTTTCGAAGGCCAATGAGGTGTTGACACTTGTCATATTTTGAGTGGGCCAAATTTATGTGCATGTGGCACAATTTTGTTGGTTTTTAGTGAACCAATGGAGATTTGACACGTGGCTAACCCAGAGGCCGCCATATGCTTCCCAAAGGCTGAAATTTTCACATATGGGTAGAATTTCATTATTTATATGTGGGGAAAAAAATTATTATATGGCTGGGTGGTGGTCGGGTCAAACACACGACCTCCCCCACACAAGCGCACATAGTTACCACCGCGCCATGACCATGTTTCTTACCATATGTTGCAACACACATATATTCATTTGTTACTAGAGGTTATGGTGGAGGTATGGGGGCCAGCCGCCTCACATGGGACCACACAATGCAACTATGGCGGACCCAAATTCAAACAAAAATGTTAAACATTAATTATGTTTTATTAAAACATAAACCACCATTATTAACCCTAAACACGCTTATGAGCACGAAACCCTAGATAAATGCATAAATGTGCTTAATGTAGCTAAACCAGTTTAAAATCCACTTAACAATAGCTAATATTGAGATTAATTCGGCAGCCATTTTGGCGAGTCTGCCGATTTCAACACGAACTCCAGATTTGGCGGTGCTAACTAGAGTTGTTCTAGTTTTAGTAGGGGTTTCCTATGCCACAATTGAATGAGGCATAACTAAAGCATTTTTCGATGAATTTTGGCTCAAAAAGAGTCATTCCTACAAGATTTACATTCTCTAAGCATGATGGTGTAGGTGGGAGAGGCATTAGAACACTTCTGTAAGTTATTTTTCCACTTTGAAGATTAAAGAAGCCCAGGGCCACCAGGAGAGGAGGCCATGCCTACATCAGCTGAAGACCATTTGCATATCTTGAAGAGTCTATTTTGAGGTTTTTGGGTCTTCTTAATCCAATGGATCAGGTTGCAAAGAAACTGGAGCATTTTAGGTGCATGTAATTAGAGAATT
The DNA here is from genome assembly GCA_034641835.2 of Pinus albicaulis. Taxonomy (NCBI): domain Eukaryota; kingdom Viridiplantae; phylum Streptophyta; class Pinopsida; order Pinales; family Pinaceae; genus Pinus; species Pinus albicaulis. Next base: position 1,695,778,269 of record CM076578.1, read on the forward strand.
TACCATTAATCCAAAGAGATCCTTGCGAGTTGAAGTAGGTCCATGGAGATGTAGCCCAAGAGGGGTGAACTTCATTTTCAGTTGTTGTGCATTTATTTTCTTTTGAAATTATGCTTCTTAATGCATGAAGCAAGATGTTGGACAAGTAGAGTTATGTTGACTCACTTAGATGAAGAAAAATTAGCAATTTCTAGTTGGAATTTGCATGTGAATGCGGTTCTTTTTCTCTAGAATGCATGTTGCATGTTTACACAAAGAAGGTGTTTGAAAGTGAAGTATGTTGACTCACTTAATTGCAACAAAAAATTGGTCATCTCAATTTTTTAAGTACTTGTACATGTATGGGATTATTGTACTTGTGATTGTACTTGTGAGAGAGTTGAGCAGCGTATATATGCATGATATTTTGTGTGTATGAACATGAATGAGTTATCTCCTTGTGTAAGATTGATTGCTTTGTTTAACATGTGTATTTTCAACTTAAGAATGTTGATCATTTTCACATGCATTAGTTTCAAATTGTGTTGGCCGATTGTGTCTTACATGTATGTTATATTGACTTGGAAGAGTTGATTTTGGCTCCAAGGATGAGAAGGAGATGTTAACGAAGTGCTTCATGAGATGTGAAATTATTGTTGTTTATGCAAAAAAATCGTCAATTTATTGACAAAGAATGTATAATTAATTTTGTTTGGCTTGAGAGTCAAGTTGTTTGAAGAGGCATGTTTTGTCAACTTTTTTTTGGTCGATGGATTTAAAAACCAAGATGTAATAGTACATGGTGATGTTCACATGATGTGACATTTGTTGCTTTGAAGGAGAAAAAAGAAAGACGTCGTAAAGTTATGTTTCTTGAATGATGTGTTTTTTATATTGATGCATGTGCTTGTGACAAGATGTCGCAGGATTTTGGAAGTTCCATTCTTGAGTGAGAGGCTCATGATTAGACTTCATTCTCAAATCATCACATGAGAAGCATGTCAATACTCAAGGACGATGAAATCAAGAAGCGGAAAGTGGAAAATATGCCAAAAATTTTGCAGAAAAATAGCAACCATTGTAGACAATTTGATGTGTTGATGCTATGAAGCAAAAGAAGTGGAAATTTAATTCTTCTAGATGTGGAGCTTGCATCAAATGCATTTTTGTGCAAAGGAGGAACATGATTATTAGTGGGAAGGCCATCTGTTACATTTCCAAACACTGAGGGATCGCTTTGGTACAACAAGGTGTTTAATCAATCAGCAAATAGCCAGCAAGTGTTGGATTAGGTCAACAGTAAAAGGACGACATTGGTTGTAGTGCCAAGCCATTTGCAAGGCAAGGCATGTTAGTGAACCCAAGTGGTTTTCATGGCGACTTTTCTAAGTATAGTCATGTTGATAGAACTTAGGAATGAGAGGATTATTCAACTCTCATGAGATAATCAGCTTTTTTGGGTCCAAAATCCTATTAGTGGGAAAGAGTGATCGGAATCTCGATTAGGGGCAAATTTTTTCCAAAAATTTAAATTTCTCAGAATCACACTAAACCATAGCTACCGGATCGGGCTCATTTCCAGGAATCCGATGCACTTCGTTTCACTCAAAATGGACTCCATATGTGTAGGTTAGAGCCTATTGTTCATCGTGCCAAATAAGCGAATTTAAAAATAAGAGGGTAAAAGAGGGTCAAAGGCCAAAAAATATTGGTTTTCAAAGGCCAATGAGGTCTTGAAACTTGTTGGATTTTGAGTGGCATGAATATTTTGGCACATGGCACAATTTTGTTGGTTTTTTGTGAGCCAATGGGGAGGTGACATGTGGCTAGCTCGAAGGCCGCCACATGTCCCCCAAAGGAAAAAATTTTAACATATGGGTCAAATTTCATTATTTATATGTCAGAAAGAATTTTTATTATATGGTTGGTCAGAGTTCAGCGTGAAACCTGTGACCTCCCCCACACAAGCGCACATAGTTGAAACTGAGCCACAACCATGTTTCTTACCATATGTTGCAATGCACATATATTCGTTTGTTACCAAAGGGTATGGCGAGGGTATGGGGGCCAACCCCCTCAGATGGGACCACACAATGTAATAATATTGGAGACCCAAATTGAAATGGTGGATTTAAAACATTAATTATGTTTTATTAAAAGATAAACCACCATTATTAACCCTAAACACACTCATGAGCACTAAACTCCATATCAATGTATAAACATGCTTAATGCCCCTAAACGAGTTTAAAATCCACTTCAAATAGTTAATCTTGAGATTAATTCAGCGGCCAGTTTGGCAGGTCTACCAATTTCAATGCTACATCCATATTTAGTGGTGCTAACTTGAGTTCTTCCAATTTTATTGGGGGTTTCCTATGCCATAATTGGATAAAGCATAACTCGAGAATTTTTTGACCAATTTTGGCTTAGAAAGAGTCATTTATATATTATCTGGATGCTCTTATCATGATTCTGTAGGTTTCAGAGGTGTTGGGGCACTTTTGTAAGTCATTTTTCCACTTTTAATATTAAATAAGCCAAGGGAGGAGAGGAGGCCATGCCTAGATTAGTTGAAGACCATTTGCAAAGCTTGAAGAGTTTATTTGGAGGTTTTTGGTTCTTATGAATCCAATGGAGTAAGTTTCAAAGACATTGGAGCATTGTAGGTGCATGTAATCAAATAATTTTCCTTTAATCCAAAGAGGGCCTAACGAGTTGAAGCAGGTCCATGGAGATGTTGCCCAGGAGGGGTGAACTCTGTTATCAACTATTGTGTAATGTGTTTTTTTCATGTTATTTCTCTGTAATTCATTTGTTGTACATGTGTTTTTAATAAATATTTTACTTAAGAAATAACTCATAAAAGACACTAAAACTTGACAAATAAACCCCTTCACAATTGGCTAATTTGAGACGATCCTAAGCACATTTATTTAATACTGAGGATGGAGCTAGTACAACAAAACTAGTTTTCCCGTATTCATATCATGCCACTTGGAATTACCCCATTTGATGAAGAAAATCCATTGACCAGGTAAACCTGCCACTATGCATGCCCAGTTATAAGTACAGACTATTAACTAGGTTGTCCCTGCAATATGTTTTTCAAAATTTTGCATGTTTGACAAAGTGGAAAAAATGCGTTTATGGGAGCATACGTTGTTGATTTTCAGTGAAATCAGTTGTGCTGAATTCAGAATGACGATATCTACATAGTTGTTTAAGATCCACATTAATCTGACTACTTTGATTTTTTAGCATAATTTTGAGCACCTGATCACTTCTCCCCACTCAAATATTTTTGACCCCAAAAGCTCTTTCATTACTAAAAATGTGGATGAGGGTACAGTCTGCTCACCCTTCTAGTCTCAATCCACTAGAATTTTCCTAAATTCAACAATGAGCTTTTCATAAAAGTGATTTTTTCCCTTATTCTGGAGGCACTGTCTCGCTGTTGTACAAACCATCCTACTGCAATTTCCCAGTATTTTCCGAACAAAAAAATTTCCTTGAAGAAACAAACTTGATCCCACCTTGGTATTCAATCAAAGGAAACTTGAATAACTTGAAAAATTTCTCACCTCAAACACTGTTGACATGGCGATTTTTAGCTTATCTTACATTATACTTGTGTTAAATTTTGACCAAGTGTTTTATTCATTTCCATGTACCATTTTGAAACCAAAAAGGAGTAGTTATGGAACCTGTGCCTTATTTTTCATCTTGCCTTTTTTCTTTTTCTTTTTTTTTTCACCATTCAACACTGACATCTTGTTCCCATCACTATTCAACACTGATGTGGACTGCTGTAAATTTTTTACATCTTGTTTATATCTTTTCAAAGGCAACATGTTAGAGCCCTGAAACAACATATTACAAACATTAGCAACCTTAATTAAATCATCCTGTTCATTGAACTTCTTGGGTTTTTCCATGTCGCTGTCAAAAGAAATAACCTTCTTACTAAGATGAGACAACAAATTATGATGCAACTGGTAAAAAAATTCCACTAATTAGTTTACTTGACTCAAGCTTCAATTTAGATATTGGAAGTATGAATATTTTCTATCATAACTTTCATGTAAAACAAAATGATGCTTGAGTACAATAGTTACAGAAATAACAGGCCTAGAATGCATATCAACAAACTTGTCACTTATACCTCTCTTATACCTTTTTACAAGGTGGAATTGTTGACGAACAACCACCAAATGAAAGTTCCTTAATCTCTACAACTTAATCATTGCACCCTTAACATCTTCTGAATCAAATTAAATGGCAAGGTCACTTACATCAATGTTAAACTCAAAAGAACATTTCAAGTTTAAAAGAGAAAATAACAGAACTAAAATTATATTTTGCTTTGAAGCATCACATGCCTCTTATTGTTTGCCTTCCCACTGGAAGACATTTTGAACACATGTCAATGCATGCCAAGGAGCTACAATAGAAGAAATATACCATTTCTTCCTAGCATTTTTTCCTTCCCAATCGACATTAATACCTTTTGTTTCTCCTTCCTTGGCATCCCACAGCTGGCCAAGATGAGGCTCTGACACCACTGTAATATGCTTCAGTAAAAAAATGATACCCTTCTATAATGATGCTTGATAAAATGGAAAAATATAGTAACATACTTCTCAATATATGGAAAGAATGCCATAAAATAATATGTGCATAAACTTTATTATAATACCCATATCAATAAAATCCTTAAATGTGCATGATTAAAATACCCATAAACTCCATAAGCATAAATGTGCATATGATGTGTTATGAATCTCCGTTTAAATACACACAAATGGACTTCAAGAGAACACTTTATTATTATTCATCCCAAGGCAGTTTGAACATGCATGGAGGGTGGGACATCACACGGTAAAGTGGAATCGTGAACTTGGCAAGATATTAACACAAAAAATTACATTGTAGCTGTGTAGGCCGCACAACTAGAGAATAGCGTTGTAGCCATGGAGGCTACACCTTTCCCGTGGTTTATTTGGTTTCTGAATTATTGAATGGAGCCCGCCAGCAAAGTTTGTGTCCAAGTCGATATGCATCCAAGGGACCAGATGGATACACACTCAGGTGTGAAATCCTTTCGATTGGACAAGATTTTTCATAGACAGAATGTAGAGGTTGATCTTGATGCCATTAACGACCTCAAGCAGTTATCTGATACATGATGCAACAATCGCTCACCCAACCAAGCCTAGTTTAAAACGTTGTTTTCACCACCCGCATATAAGACCAGATGTTCTTCTCATAGATGCGTCCAAGAAACCCTCCAAAAAAACCTCAGATTTGTATCCTCAATCTAGAAGATAAATGCACAAATCTCTCTTTACTAAAGAAATAAAATAAACTGGACCAGCTAGGGTCATCATAGAAACTACCGAAGTTGGGTTTTCTTACTAGGGTGAGATCGAATCCCACCAAAGAAAACCTGAGGATCTCACTTGAAAACTCACATAAGCTCTTAGAATATCAATGAATAAAAGATCAAATTTCATTAGTTTCTCTCAATCCTCCTCCTCGTTTTATAGTTAGGCTGCTTGGAAGAAACTGTGCGAAAATAATTGGGGTCAAAACAAACCAAAAGGAAAAACCATGGGCCAATGCCACTTTATTTATTAATTTATTTATTAGTCTACTACTATTATGATTTGGTACAACCGGTTAAATGGTTGGGGATATTATAGTTACCCCTGCCCAAAATTGCTTGCCCTCAAGCAATTTCAGTGTTGGATGTTGCAATATGTGTTCTCCTTCCCAAGTGGCATCCTCGACGGGAAGATATTTCTATCATACCAAATATTCGTGGATGATTCTGCTTTGAAGCTTTCTTTCTCAAACCTCCGAAACCTCCTCAGGGATCAGTTGAAGATGTAACTCTTCATCTAGTGGCAGTAATACTGGTGGTGATTTTATGTTTGATCCTAATTATTTCTTCATATAGAAGACATGAAAGATGTTATGAATTCTGCTCTCTATGGGAAGCTCTAGCTCATATGGAACTTATCCTATTTTATGGATAACTCGATAGGGCTTGTAAAATCGTGGCTTTAATTTTTCCGCCCCCTCATGCTTCAAGGTAGACTTCGTGTATGGCTGAAGCCAGAGATAAACCACATCTCCCACTTTGAAAATCCTCTCTATGCTTCGACAATCTACATATAATTTGTGTCGATTCTATGACATCTACAAATTTTCTTTAAGGGCTCTTAGAATATCCTGACACCCCTGGATCGAATCCTTTGCCAAAAATTCTCTTCTATATCTAAATATTGTATCTGAAAAACATAGTGCCTCATATCCATATAAGTCATGGAAAGGTGGTATTCCTATGGACATGTGATAAGTGGTGTTATACTAGTATTCTCCTAAGTACAACCACTTGGTCCATTCTCGTTGTTGTCCTCTGACATAATCTCGTAAGTAACCTTCCACCCATTTATTCATTGATTCTGTCTATCCATCTATAAATGGGTGGTAACTATTACTAGGGGTGAGTTTTGTTCTAGCCAACCTTAATAACTCTTTCCAGAATGCTCCCATGAATCTGCTATCATGGTTACTCACGACGGTTTTAGGCAAATCATGTAGACGGAATACCCCTTGGAAGAATATTTCTTCTATTTGAGATGAAAAAATTTTGTGGGGGATTGAAAAGAAGAGAGTGTACTTGGGTGAGATGATCCACCACCAAAAAAACACAATCTTTGCCCTATGAGGAGGGTATCCCTGTAATGTAATCCATGGAGATACTTTCCCATTTTTGTTCCGGAATGGGTAGTGGTTGTAATAAACCTATTGGGTGTGATGTTAAGCATTATTACTTTGAAAAGTACCACATTTTGATAATGTCCTTCTTGAGTCCCTTCCATGTGAACCTTTCCCTGATGGTCCTATAATTCTTCAGAAGTCCTAGATTTCTGGCTAAAGGGGAGTCACGGGCTACTCGTAGACTCTTCATCTGAAGTTGAGACTCAAGTACTAGATAGATTTGATCCTTATAATATATAATATCATTGACAACTCTATAACAGATGTCTGATGACTGTCCATCAAGGATCTCACATAATGATTGATTTTATGTGTATTCCACCAAAATATGGGACTTTCAGTCATCCACAATATCTATGAGAGAGAAGGTAGCTGGTCTCCTTGACAAAGCATTTGTAACTGCATTGTATATACTTTGACATGTTCAAACAAAAAATAATAGGATTGGATCTTACTAGCCCATTTTTGCTTCCTTTAATTTAATCCCTTCTGATCTAGGAAGTATCTAAGACTATTGTGATCATTTTTTACTTTCAACTGGTTGCCCACTAGATATGGATGAAACTTGGCCAGAGCATGCATAATATCCAACATTTCTTTGTCATAAATGGAGTAAGAGCGTTCATAATCTTGCAGCTTTCTACTCTCAAAAGCAATGGGATGATGGTTTTTTGTTACGACAACCCCGATTCGTTCCCCAGAAGTGTTACACTCCAATATAAAGGGTTGAGAGAAGTCTGGAAAGGATAGAACTAGACACAAACTCATGACTTCCTTCATCAGCTCAAAAGTCTTATGGGTTATTTCCATCCATAAAAAGTCTCCTCTTTTTTTCAATTCGGTAAGAGGGGTTTCTAGTTGTGAATATCCCTTTACAAATCTTTTGTAATAAGTAAAAATACCCAATAATTTCCTTAACTCTGTTACATTTTTGGGAGTTGGCCAATTGATAATGGCTTAAATCTTCTCTTGGTGGACCTTAACACCCTGGCCCCCGATGATGTGACCCAGATATAACATTTTTGTCATTCAAAACTCACTTTTGGAGATTTTGGCATAAAATTTTTGTGCCTCTAATATTCCCAAGAGCTCGTCCAAGTGTTGCAGATACTCTTTCTATGTTTCACTAAAGATCATGATGTCGTCGAAGAAGACCAAAAAAATTTACACAGTTTCTTGTTGAATACATGGTTCATACATGACTGGAATGTCGTAGGGGCGTTGGTCAAACCAAAAGGCATCACTATGAACTCATAATGTCCATAGTGGCATATAAAAGGTATTTTTGGAATGTCTTGATCATGAACCCTGATCTGGTGATACCATGAGCAAAGGTCAATCTTTGAGAAGTACCTAGGTCCCTTTAACTTATCCATGAATTCATCGATCTTGGGGATAGGATATTGATTTTTGATGGTCTTCTTATTCATTTCTCGATAATCTATACACATCCTCAGGGACCCGTCCTTTTTATTGACCAAGAATACAGACGCAGAAAAAGGGCTCGAGCTTGGCCAAATGTGTCATAATGCCAAAAATTCTTGTATTTCCTTTTCTATCTCATCCTTGTATTCTTTAGGGTGCCAATAAGGGGTAGTGATGATAGCTTGGACCCCTTACTATTGTTAGATGATGTGCTCAAATCCCGTATCAGGTGGTCATCCTGGGGTTATATATCCAAAGACATTCTGGTATTTTTGAAATAGTGCCATAATGTCAAGGGAGTACTCCTTGTGTTGTTCTACTAGTTTCTTCTCCATGATTCGACACTCTACTGCCCATAAAATATTCCCATGTTGAAGATCTGCCTCCATCTGATTGGATGTCACAACCTTGCGAGGATATGCATGCATTCCTCTCAACTTCATCTTTTTACCATCTAGTAATGTGAATGTGATCTCCAAGCCTTGGTATTTTACTGTATGAGTTCCGATAGAATATAGCCATTTCACCCCCAATACTACATGATATAATGGGTAGTCTATGACAGAGAAGTTATTTGTAACTGTGTAGTTTCCCACTGCTAGGATCATGTTATGAACTATATTAGTACATGGCATGCGACTGTGCTCTTTCTTTCCAGGAATCAAAACTATAAAGCCTTCAAATTATTCAGTAGCTATTACCCTTCTGGTTACAAATTATGCATCAATGAAGTCGTGGGATGCCCCACCATCAATTAGCATAGTAACCTTTTGTCCTTGTATAGTGCCCCTAACTCAGAGGGTGTGATATCTTGGGACCCCTATGAGAGAAGCAATGACTCCTTCCTGGATTTCTTCCTGTATTGCCCCCATGCCTTTTGATTCCCCTTGATCGAGATCTAGATTCTCTTCCTCATCTTCACATTCAGAAATACTTCAATATAGTGGGCCTTCCATTCAGTACACTAATGTCCCGGTGCCCAAGGTTATTGACAAGAGAAATATAGCCTTCTCCTTCTGAGATCTTTCATGGTCTCATCATCTAGCTTCCCCTTATGACATGGCTCCCATTGTTTCTACTTGACTTCCTTCCCTTTCTGAGGAATAGAAAATTTGGGTAGCAATCTATTCTTGGGTACTGTATCCTGCATATCCCTTGCATGGTTAATTGCATCTTGCAAGGTGGCAGGTTTGTAGGCCCTAACCAAACCTCGTAGGGGTTCTGACAACCCTTTTATAAATAACATGACCAACCGGGTCATGGAGAGGTCGCTGACCATTACTACAAGCCTCTAGAATTAGCTCCAAGAAGTACATATCAGGATCCTTCCTATCAAATATTTCTATTAACCTCTGTGTGAATTCTGTATAAGAGATTATGTTGGCATGTCCCAGAGTGGTCATGCCATGTTGCCACAATTCATGTGCTTCTCCGTCAAGATGAAGTGTGGTGTATTTGATAGCATCCTTCTCCCACATGGGACTGAGTTGGAAATATCTATCCAGTTTCTGTACACATGACTGCATAGAAAAATTTGACGATCCATCAAAATAAGGAAGACTTACCTTTCCCATAACCTTCTGCAAATCCACGTTTGACTAATGGCCCTCATATGTGTTTCCCTTCCTTTATTGTTTGCTCCTCATGTAGTAAAAGTCATTAAGGCTCAGGGTCGCTTTCACATTGGGAGGAAACATATCATACTCTTTCATCCATGTGGTAACCATTTTTTCAATTGGTGAAGGGAAGTCTTTCTCCCTATAGGAGTCATCCAAAAATGGAGACATGGTTGGTCGGTTAATAGGGTTTCTCCAAGCGTTGACATGTTCATGTGATAGACTTCTCCTACGAACATTGATATAATCCTACAATGGACCACCCCCACCTGAATAGGAACCTCTGTCCCCATTATTACTTTGCACATTAGGTTTCCCGAGCTGTACTTTAAGGATTTCCATGATGACATTTTGAGTGTCGACGATATTTTGTAAGGCATATTAAAGTTTGGTATTTTCATGATCACCCGTTGGTCTTTCTTCCCCTTCATTTTTCCCTTGACTCCTAGAATTGTTTCCTTCCTAATTGACTGTAATACCCTTTTTCTTCTCCTTCCTTGGTATCACACAACTGGCCAAGATGAAGCTCTGATACCACTGTAATATACTTCAGTAAAAAAATGACACCCTTCTGCAATGATGCTTGATAAAATGGAAAACTAGAGTAACATACTTCTTAATGTATGGAAATAATGCCATAAAATAATATGAGCATAAACATGATTATAATACCCAGATCCATAAAATCCATAAATGTGCATGATTAAAATACCCATAAACTCCATAAGCATAAAGATGCATATGATGTTTTATGAATCTCCATTTAAATACACATAAATGGACTTCAAGAGAACACTTTATTATTATTCAGCTCAATTAAATTTGACCATGCGTGAAGGGTGGGAAATCACATGGTAAAGTGGAATCGTGAACTTGGAAAAATATTAACACAAAAAATTACTTTGCAGCCGTGTAGGTCGCACAACCAGAGAATTTCATTGCAGTCATGGAGGCTACACCTTTCCAGTGATTTATGTGGTTTCTGAATGATTGAATGGCACCCACCAACATAGTCTGTGTTCAAGTCGATATGCATCTATGGGAACATATGGATCATTGCTCAAGTCTACAATCCCTTTGGTTGGAAAAGGTGTTGCACAAACAGAATGCAAAGGTCGATCTTATTGCCACTAAAAACCTCAAGTAGTGAGCTAAGATAAGATGCAACAATCACTCACCCAACCAAGCCCGATTTAAAACGCTACTTTCACCACCTGCATAGAAGGCCAGATCTCCTTCTCATAGATGCGTCCAAGAAATCCTGCAAAGAATACCTCAGATCTGTATTCCCGATCTAGAAGATAAATGATTCACAACTCTCTCTTTATTGAAGAAATAAAATAAACTAGGTGATCAGAGAAACCACCGAAGTTGGGTTTGCTTACTAGGGTGAGATCAAATCCCACTGAAGAAAGCCTGAGGTTCTCACCTGAAAATCCTCACCCAAAAACTCCCCTGAGCTCTGAAAATATGAATGAATAAAATATCAAATTCCATGAGTTGCTCTCGATCCTCGTCCTCCTTTTATAGTCGAGCTGTTTGGAAAAAACCATGGGCAAATACCTTGGGTTGAAACAAACCAAAAAGAAAAACCATGGGCCAATGCCGCTTTATTTATTAATTTATTTATTAGTCTACTACTGTTATGATTTGGTCCAACCGGTTGAATAGTTTGGGATATTATAATAACACACTTGCTAGCACCATAGCTAAGAAATTTCATGTGTAATCGTTTGTGCGATGAAATATCACACAATAACCTTATCCACTTATTGAGATGTTCGAAAATACTTGGCACAATTATATCTCTGTTGAAGTAAACACAAAGAGAGTTCAAAAGTTTTTTCATGATAGTAAAAAAATGAATTTCTTAACTAAAGGAAATTAGGGCATATGACACAGTTCTTTCAAGAGTTCATCCAACAGCTCCATGACTTCTCTTTAGGATGCGACATCACAATGAGTTCTCTCGGGTGAGAGAGTGGGCCATAGTTTGTTTCAATACTAGTGTAATTAGGATTGATGTGTACTAATGACATAACCATACCCTACTGATGGGATATTACTTGGGCACCATAAGGACATACAAGTATTATAAAAATAATACTTATAGAATTTAAATGTAACAAGTTTAAAATTATTTTTTATAATAATTATAGGTTAAAGGTTAATTTATTGAGTTTTAATGTTCTTTCATGGTATATTGATAACCCATCTTACTGTAACCAGAGCTATTTATAAATGGTGGTGAATCATGTATTACAAAAAAGTTTATTTATAAATAGTCATAAATCTCTATATTTTTTAAACCTTAACATTGCAAACATATTATGAAATACATACTTCAATACTTATCTCTAGATTGATTTTATTTACTATCAATCATTTATTTTATATCACTATATTAAACTACAATAAATATTATTAACATTAAAAATTTAGAAATATAATAATATAAAAATAGATAACGATATTTACATTAAATTTCAATGAAATAAATAAGGTTTTTAAAGAGTGATTGAATCATAATATGAAATACAACCTCATATCAAGGATTTTATTATTTGGTAAGCTGTTGAATAAAGCTTGCGACAAACATTTGACATGAAATAATTGAATAAAGCTTTCTATAGACACCTGGCCTACACTGCAATAATTGTTATGTTATGTTAAACATTTGCGATATAATTTGGTATGTAATAATTTTCTATAGATTGTTATATTTTTACCTATGAACAAAAATTTTAACAAAAAACATAGAGCTATACATCATATGAACAATTATTTTATCGAAACACTTGTAAGCATGCGTTATATCAAAGCCACTTGGCATATAGCTCATTATTTTGTAGGGTAACAATTAGAATTATGTATAAAAATTTTCGGTGAAAATCACATTCAAGTAGATTTTGTCGACGCTTTTTGAACCAACCACTGTGGTTCATCATCAGAACAAGATGAGAAATCTAATCTAAAAACCCAGTTTAAATAGATACGAAACTCCAACAAGCCATTTTGGAATAACGACTAGTTTGACTGGAATAAGAAAATACAAAGACAAAACAATAGTTGAATTATTATTATTATATTTTTATTTAATAATTAAAAGATTTGAATATAATAAAATATTTATATATAATTAATTAATAATAATCTAAAATTCTAATTTTAAAAAATAAAAAATAAAAAAATAAAAATAAAATAAAATAAAAATGAATAAATAAATAATAATAATAAGAAAATAAAATAATAATAAAAATATAAATATAAATATAAAATAAATAAATAAAATAAAAATATACAATATAAAAAAAAATAAAAAATAAAAAAAATAAAAATAAAAATAAAAAATAAAAAATAAAAACAAATAGATAAATAAATAAAATGACAATGAATAAATGAAAAATAATAATATTAAATAAATAATAATAATATTGATGATAAATCAATAAATAAATCAATAAATAAATAATGAATAAATAAATACTAATAATAAATAATTAAATAATAATAATAATAAATAAAAATAAATAAATAAATAAAGTAATAAAAGGGAGGAAGAAACCAGAGAAGAGAGGAGAGGAAAGGATATGAGGGAGAACTAAAGGGAAGAAAACCAATAACTAAGAAAGAAGGGCAGGTATCCGACATTTTCTAACACTCCAATCATCATCCTTGCTAAGGTTGACTGGCCTCTTTTCGATTTCTAAAGCCTCCCTCAACTTTCGGTGGTGGAAATGGTCAAACCTTGCAATAAATTTCGCATCTTCAATCCAAATATGATGCTTTGTCTTTTCCGCATGCTCTGCTAAGGCAGCGGAGTGAGATCTATTATGTTTAAGGTCAGCTGCGTGTTCATGAATTCTTTGATTGATGAATCGACCAGTTTCACCAATGTAAGGTGTCCCACAGGAGCATCGAATCAAGTAAACACCCTTACCATCCTTAGGGCAGATCGGGTTCTTAACCGATCTAAGCGAACTCCGAATGGTGCGGAGGAGCTTGAACGTTGAGGGAACTTTATGTCTCCTTAGGATCCTAGCGATTTTATAGGAGTCTATGAGTTTATATCTCTGACTAAAAGGATATTATACTTAAGGTTCTTTTTTTCAAATTTTTATAATAGTTTATTTATTTTTAATATAGTGAAAAAGGATTTTGTCTTAGATTCATTTAGTTTCATAAATTGTGTTTTTTTAGATGTTATGGAATTTCTTGAGGTACTAATAAAGATGATCAAGGTGTCCATTATCTTTAAATATTATGATATAAAATTTAATTAAGAAGATCCAGTTTTCACAATTAACAACGTTATGCAATTCCTTAAGGGAGTAAGAGAGATGATCTAGGTCTGGCATTTTTAAATAGTGTTATAAAATTCAATTTAAAAGATATTCTTTTCACAATTAGAAATGTTAATGTTATCCAATTCTTTAAGGTATTTATAGAGATGATCAAGGTGTCTAGAATATTGAAATATTGTGTTATAAAATTTAATTTAGACTGTTTTATCTTTTAACAATTAAGAATCTTAATTTAAAGAGAAAAAAACTTGATTTTTTTAGATAATTTTGGAAAAGGTTTTAACCATTTGAATTTTCTATCATATTGTTTTTATGTTTTAACTACTCTTTTCTTTTGATATATAAACAATGGAGGTGTTAGGTCCCTATATTAATAGTGTAGTCCCTTATTATGTTAGTGTAGCCCCCCTTATTGTTATTATTGTACCCCTGTAACCCTAATATTGTTATTATTGTGCCCTTAAATTATTATTTTTAGGTCGGCTAGGATTACATTGTGGCCTCACTAGGATTACATTATCGCCCCATGGACTCCTATATATAGAAGGAGGTTTTGGTCATTTGTATCATCCAAGAATTGTTCATTTATGTAATGTATTGGAGGTTTCCCCCTTGAAGTGGCTTATTTCTAAGGTGTTGATATCTCTTTTCTTCTATTTTTGGAGTTGGTTACACAACATTTGGTATGAGAGCTTTGGATTCTAGGGTTTCGCTGCTCTAAATAGGTCATCGTGGAATTTTCGCTATAAAGTTTTTTATACAAATGCTCAAAATCTGATATTTTTAGGGTGCGAAGCTGAAATCCTGAGGAAAATCATCACAAAATTTCAGAGCTTGGTTCAGAACATTTTCGGAGATATGATTTGTGGAAGGTAGTGCTTTTTCAGGCTCTCGAATTTCATCTCAAAGAGGTGATCGTGGGAAAAGATTCATAACTCTCGCTCTGAGCATTGGATTGGAGTGATGTAAAAGTGGTTGCAAGTACACGGACTATAGTTTCTTTTCCATCAATTTCAGAGCTAAAGGATGAAACAGTGACACGTGGCAAGGAGTAGAAGTTCGCTCTACTAAACTAGTCCATAATTAGGTCATTGTGGGATATTGGACATAACTTTGCCTTGGAGAATCCAAATCATGTCAGACCCATGGCATTAGAAAGAGAATTCAGAGGGCTATCTCAATGCCAAATTTTAGATATTGAAGGGCCGCAATCACAAAGATAATCCAATTTTAATATTGAGCTCCTCAAAAGCAAGAAAAAGGTGTGTATTTTTTTTCCGAATTGCAAAAGTCCTGTTTGAAGAATCAATTTGAATTGATTACAATGGTGTATTGTAGAATAAATATCAGTATTGGGTTCTAAAAAATTCCCCGTAAAAATAATTCAACACCCATTAAGCCTTCAAAAGGCTCTACTATGACTCGTGAAGATGAAGAATTGCAACATGATGTATCAAAATTACAAGAGCAAGTGCACCAAATTTCACTCTCACAAAGAGTAGCAAAAAATGAAATGGAAGTTTTGAAGAAAGGCGTGGAAGCAAAGATGGATGGTTTGAAGAAATGCGTGGAATCTAAGATAGATGGCATGGAAGCTGGCACGGAATCTAAGATGGATGAAATGGAAGCTAAAATGGAAAACATGAAGAATGATCTAAAAGCAGACATCGAAGGTTTGAAAAAGTTGATATAAGAAATGTTTCCTAATGGTGAAAGAGAGTAGAGGAAACTAATGATGAGAACAAAATAAATGTTAATCGTGATTTCATAAACTCTAATGTTGGCGGGAAGAACCATAATATTCCAAAAATGGATATGAGGAAGTTTGATGGAAAGGATCCTGTAACGTGGATACTACAGATGGAGCAATATTTTGATCTCCATAATGTGCAAAACACACAAAAGTTATGCATTGTAACTTTACATTTAGAGAAAAATACATTTGTATGGTATCGATGGCTTTGCTCCCGTAAAAAAAATTGTTACTTGGTCAATTTTTACAGAGGAAATGATAGCACATTATGAGGATACAAAGAGCAACACCTTCGTTAGCCAATTGATAAATCTAAAAAAAAGGGTTTAGTGGGGGAGCACATTGAGGACTTCCAAAAATTGAATATAAGGGTAACTGATATTCCAAAGGAACACAGGATTGATCTCTTCATAGGTACTTTAAAGGATAACATCCAACATAAATTTCACGTTTTGGAACCTGATTCATTGGAGAAGGCATTCAGGTTGGCAAGAAAAATTGAATCTAAAATTATGGCGACAAAGAAGCCTACCACTCACTTCTATAAAGAAGGAAGTGTTGTTATGCCTAGATTTCCACAACCTACAAGGTTGACACCACAAAAATTGGAAGAAGAAAGAGCAAAAGGGCTTTGCTACAGTTGTGATAACAAATACACTAAATGTCATTGGTGTGCTGAGAATAAATTATTTTACATAGATTGTGAAGAGGAGGAATAAAATGAACAAGAAGAGGATATACACCAGGAACCAACCCTAGAAGAAGAAAAAATGAGTCTGACCATATCATGTAATGCATTGGTAGCAATTACCACTCCTCAAAGTCTCAAGATAGAAGGACATATCAAGAAGAAAAAGGTAATAGTGTCGATTGATTCAGGTAGTACCCATAATTTTATTCATTATAAGGTAGCCAAGGAATTGAATTGTTTCCTATACCCAGCACTAGAATGTCAAGTGATGGTTGCAAATGGAGGAACTATAAATTGCTCTGGAAAATGCCATAATATAAAGCTAGCCATGGGGGAATATTTATTGAATAGTCCAATGCTTTCCATCCCAATGGGAGGTGCTGATGTTGTACTAGGAGTACAATGGTTACAATCTTTCGGGACGGTAGCTTTTAATTTTCAAGAACTTTTCTTGAAATTTTTTTGGAAGGAAAGGAAATCGAATTACGGGGTATCATAGGGAAGACAGGAAAGATAATAAGCTCTAATGTCATGACAAAGCTTCTAAAAAAGGACAACGGGGCATAATTGCACCATTATGCTCACTAGAAGTTCCAACATCAAAATCATTTATTTATCCAGACCTCCAAAAAATCTTGGACAATCATTCCAAGGTGCTTGATACCCCCAAAGGACTCCCACCTATTCGTGATCATGATCATGCTATTCATTTGATTCCAGGAAGTGTTCCTCCGAACATCAGGCCTTACAGATATCCTTATGTCCAAAAGAGCGAAATTGAACGTATGATTGCAGAAATGTTAGAGGCTGGTATAATTCAACCTAGTCAAAGTTCCTTCTCTGCTCCAGTAGTATTGGTGCACAAAAAATATGGATCATGGCGGATGTGTCCGGATTATAGGGAGCTCAATAAGCTCACTATTAAAGATAAATTTCCCATTCCTGTGATTGATGAATTATTGGATGAATTACATGTAGCAATTTATTTTACCAAGTTGGATCTTCATTCAGGATATCATCAAATTAGAATGAAGACTGAATATATTCCGAAAACAACATTTGAAACTCATGAGGGTAATTATGAATTTTTAGTCATGCCTTTTGGCATTACCAATGCACCTTCTACATTTCAAGGGTTGATGAATTCGATTTTCAAACGCTTCCTTAGAAAATTTGTGCTAGTATTTTTTGATGATATACTAATCTACAACAGGTCTTGGAAGGATCATGTTCAACATCTTGACAGGGTGCTCAAGCTATTGGAGGAGAAACAATTATATGAAAAAACCTCCAAATGTTTCTTGTGAGTACAAGAGGTGGAATATCTGGGTCATATTGTATCTCATGAAGGTGTTAAGGTAGACCCTAACAAAATTAAAGCCATTAAGGAATGGAAAGTCCCCACAACCATAAATCAGTTGTGTGGATTTATTGGGTTAACAGGGTATTATCACAAGTTTGTTAAGAATTATGGGAGAATAGAAACACCTATAACAACACTATTGAAGAAAGATGCATTTTCATGGACTCTTGAAGCGACTAAGGCCTTTGAACATCTTAAAGAGGCAATGTGCCTAGCAGCAGTCTTAGGTACGCCAGACTTCACAAAAACCTTTATTGTGGAATGTGATGCCTCGGGAAATGGAATTGGTGTTGTTTTAATGCAAGAAGGAAGATCCATTGCTTTTGAAATTCATTCAATCAAAGGAAAGTATTTACAAAAGGCTATTTATGAGAAGGAAATGTTGGCAATGCTACATGCACTAAAGAAATGGAGACCTTACCTAATGCGAAGACACTTCAAGGTAAAAACTAATCATGATAGTCTTAAACACTTTTTGGAATTAAGAATATCTTCAGAAGACCAGAAAAAATGGGTCACAAAGATGTTGGGTTATGAATTTGAAATTGTCTACAAAAAAGGGAAGCCAAATGTTGTTGCAGATGCACTCTCAAGAAAGGATGAAGAGGTGGAAGCATTGCTTTGTGCCATTTCAATTATCCAACCAGATTGGACAATGGAAGCAAGGGATGAATGGAAGAAGGATGAAGAAGTGTGGACTCTCATTCAAAAGTTGCAGCAACATCCTAGTACATCTAATACATTTAGTTGGAAAAGTGATTCCTTATGGTACAAAGATCGCTTATATATTTGCAAGAATTCCAAACTAAAACAAAATATTCTTTTGGAATTGCACACTTCTCCTTTAGGAG
Source organism: Pinus albicaulis (assembly GCA_034641835.2). Lineage (NCBI taxonomy): Eukaryota > Viridiplantae > Streptophyta > Pinopsida > Pinales > Pinaceae > Pinus > Pinus albicaulis. The sequence continues at coordinate 1,695,797,040 of CM076578.1, forward strand.
GACACTCGGGATTTTTAAAAACTTACTACAGGGTGAAGAAAGATTTTTTTTGGGATGACCTTAAATATGATATTCAAAATTTTGTGGTAGAATGTTTGGTTTGTTAGCAAAATAAAGTTGAGACAATTAAGACCCTGGGTCTTCTACAACCTTTATCTAGTCCAAGTCAACGTTCGGAGGAGTTTTCAATGGATTTTATCACAGGTTTACCAAATTCTGAAGGAAAGAGCATCATCATGGTGGTAGTTGATAGAATTACCAAGTGTGTACACTTTTGTGCATTATCTCATCCATTTAAAGTGAGTACAGTTGCTACCGCATTTATGGAAACAATTCAAAATCTACATGGAAACTCGAAGATTATTGTAAGTGACAGAGATCCCATTTTTACAGGAAATTTTTGGACGGAATTATTTTCTTGTTTGGGTACTCAACTAGCTCATAGCTCATCTTATCATCCTCAATCCGATGGTCAAACAGAGATAGTGAATAAATGTTTGGAAGGATATCTTCGTTGTTTTGTATCTGATAAGAAAGCACAATGGGTCAAGTGGTTACCTCTCGCTGAATGGTGGTATAACACTTCCTTCCATATTGCAGCAAAAATGAACCCATTTATGGCACTTTATGGATATCATCCACCATCCATCACGTCTTATTTAAGGGAAAATTCTAGGGTTCAAGCAGTGGAGGATCACATCGAGCATCAACAAGAAGTTCTCCAACTCTTAAAGGGTAACCTAAATTTGGCACAAAATCGAATGAAACAACAGATAGATCAACATTGAGGTGAGAGAAGTTTTGATGTGGGAGGCTAGGTATTTTTACGACTACAACCATATAAACAAATGTCCCTCAAGCAAGTTAAGAAGGATATTAAATTATCGCCAAATTACTATGGTCCTTACAAGGTTTTACAAAATATTGGTACTATGGCATACAGATTGGAGCTTCATGCTTCTTCACGAGTGCATCTAGGTTTCCATGTTTCACGCTTAAAAAATGTTATAGGGGACAAACTTCTAGTTCAAACAATATTGCCATAACTTGATGAGGAAGGAAAAACCATATTCGAACGTGAAGCAGTCACAGAAACAAGAACTCGACAACTATGAAATCGATCAATTTCAGAGTATCTCATCAAATGGAAGAACTTACCCACTGAAGATTCTACAATGGAGGATGAGAATTTTATACAAAAGCACCCGAAGCTACTGAAGCGTTGAGGACAACACTTTTTTGAAGGAGAGGGGCATGTTAGGTCCCTATATTAATAGTGTAGTCCCTTATTAGGTTAGTGTAGCCCCCCTTATTGTTATTGTTGTACCCCTGTAACCCCAATATTGTTATTATTGTGCCCTTAAATTATTATTGTTAGGTCGGCTAGGATTGCATTGTGGCCCCACTAGGATTACATTATGGCCCCATGGACTCTTATATATAGAAGGAGGTTTTGGTCATTTGTATCATCCAATAATTGTTCATTTATGTAATGTATTGGAGGTTTCCCCCTCGAAGTGGCTTATTTCTAAGGCGTTGATATCTCTTTTCTTCTATTTTTGGAGCTAGTTACACAATAGGAGGGTAATAGAAAAAATTTATGTTCTTCCTTAAAAAAATCATTATAATTATTAATGAATCTAAATATATGTTTATTAATTAAATTTAAACATGAAATTCTAAAATAGCATGGTTGTCATTATTTAGTGTATATGGTAAAATGATTCTTAATTTATAATTATTAGTTATATTTATATAATACATTGCATCTCTCTATATAAAAATATGTGTATTTTTATAATACCTCATATCTCTTCAAAAGATCATAATTATGAAGACCGAACTTAGTTACAACTTCAACCCTCCCTCTTAACTAAGGAGGTATTCATAATGAATCATTGGGGTATTCTCAAGTTGAAATATTTTATTAGGAAGGATCATGAAGACAAACATAAGTATCATGGTCAATACCATCACTAACAACAACCACATTGAAGTAACTAACCATCACTAACATAGGACACATATCAACTGTTTGGTAAGTAAACTCACTCTAGAGACAGATCAGAACATGATGCCAAAGCATATCAACCTACAAAGATATTAGAGTACGATTAAAAAATAATCTCTCACTAGCGAGTGATCATAGCATGATTCTTGGAGGCTAGAACCTCTAGGACCATTCACTTTAAGCCAAGTCAAAGTGACATAGCGATAGTATCCCTAATCAACTCATTATACAATGACACAACGAGAATTATTTTCCTCTGTTATACCATTTTCCTATACATGTCAAAGTGACAGGGGAACTACAACCCAAATATGGTAACTATACAATGAAATGGGGAAATTCCTATCCATGCTACCAACCCTCATAATTCGGGTCAAAGGGAAACATGGGATACATCCATAATAAGGTCACTATACAATGGCATAGGAAGAATGTCATACCACCAGACCTATGAACTTGACAAGGGGATAATATCCCTAATCAAGTAAAAGTACATGACATAGGAAGAATTACAATCCATGATGCTATCCAATCTTTCAAACCATTCTCCCTATCTCTTGTCAATTTAATTGACATGGGGGTAAAATTTGAATTGTGGTCAAAGTAAATTACATAGGTAGAAACCATAATCGGGACGGAATCCTCAGTCCCTATCAATAAAAGAGGCGTTCTCTAAGAGCCCAAGCTTGTCCTGGAAGTACATAGACTTCCCTCTAAAAATATTTTTTGACATAATATCAACTATCAACGCATAATTGAAGATATAATCAAGCTACACTGTACCTTTCATTGCCATGCATGTCATCATACAATCTTGCAAGTAGTACTTGAATCCATATTTCTTCTCAACCTGCGAATCTAGTTGTTATATACTTGACCTCTGCCATACAAGGTGACTTGCTCATTCAAGAAATTATAACCAGGACCAAAATGAGGTAATAAACTTAAATTGAACCTAGTAATCCTTGTAGCTTCACAAGATTCGTCATTGTAGATGATTACAATCCTTAATCATCTAGGAATTTGAGGTCAAATTTCTCTGAGCTCATAACAAGGCTTTTTGATTTCTCCCTCTAGAAGAAATACTCTTTCCATAATTTATCCATTTCACACATATGTCCTTTGTCTTTCTTCCAAGATAAATTATATGAAATCATTCTTGACTCATTCAATCAAGCCTAGAGTATAAATTCTTCTTCTTAAATCAAATATATTTGCTATTGCATTTATGGAAACAATTCAAAAGCTACATGGAATCCCAAAGATTATTGTAAGCGACAGAGATCCCATTTTCACTGGAAATTTTGGAAGGGAATGATTTTCTTGTTTGGGTACTCAACTAGCTCATAGCTCATCTTATCATCCTAAATATGTGACAAACATCCAGTTCAAAAAATATTGCCATAACTTCACGAGGAAGAAAAAATCATATTGGAACCTAAAGCTGTGGTGGAAACAAGAACTCGAGAGCTATGAAATTGATCAATTTCAGATTATCTCATCAAGTGGAATAACTTACCCACTGAAGATTCCACATGGGAGGATGAGAATTTTATACATAAGCATCCATAACTACTCAAGCGTTGACGACAACACTTTTTTGAAGCAAAGGGGCATGTTAGGCCTCTATAATACTATTGTAGTCCCTTATTGTTGTTGGTGTAGCCCCCTTATTGTTAGTGTTGTACCCCTGTAGTCCCCATATTGTTATTATTGTACCCCATAAAGGCACACTATTGTTATTGTTGTGCCCTTACATTATTATTTTTACGCCAGCTAGGATCATATTGTGACCCCATGGACTCTTATATGTAAAAATGAGGTTTTTCCATTTGAATCATCTAATAATTGTTCATTTATGAAATTTAAAGGAGTTTTCCCCTCAAAGAGGTTGATTTCGAAGGTGTCGATCCATATTTTCTTCTATTTTGTGAGCTGGTTTCGTAACATTATGCTTTCTTCAATATTTATAGAACTTCTTTTCTTAAACGTCATATTTGAAATTTTCCAACTCAATGAATTGTCTTTCATCATAGTAGTAGACACATAAGTTTTCATCTTTATTGAGAATACTTTTTTTTCCAAAATTTCAAGGACTTGGCCCTTTTATTGTAATTTTTGTGATGAATCATGAGTAATCCAGTTTTTAGGAATTTCATCAAACCTTAGACAAATGGTTTTTCTCATATATGTATTTCATAACTCATCACTGGTATATACTTAAGAAGAACATTTTTGGTCAATAATTGTCATTTTTGGAAATAAACTTAATGAGATATCGTAATGAAGACCGCACTATCACCACACTAGATGATCACCATACTGCTCAAATAATGTTTTACATTAAAAATTTCAAGTTTAGTCAAAATTAAAAAATATTTTTCACCATCTTAGAATCGTTGTTTCACAATCAGCCCTATACCATATGAAAGACGATTGTTTCCTCTTTCCAACAAGCCCTCACATGCCTCCAAATTCTTGGTGGTTAGGGACAAATGGAATTTTTAATTCAATAAGTATATATTCATTTATTAAGCAAACCTCGCTTTGCCTAATCATGTAGGCCTGCCCATAAGTGTAAAGTATCTTCACTTTAGCATTGAAAAGCTCTATATATTAGAGCTTGGTTCCCATTTTTTTATCAACAATTTGAACAAGAGTTGAAGTAGAACAATCACAAGTTCACAACTCATGAAATTTCAAGAAGAATACAGGAAATACAGACTAAGGAGGAGCTCAGACTGTGGATTTTGGAAAAGGGACCATGCATTTTTTATTGTGGAAAATAGTAATACCTTTAGCACTATAGTCTCTATTTATTTATGAATCTGGCAAATAGTGACATCTTTAGGACTACGGTCACTATGTATTTTAGATTGTGGAGAACACTGGCATCTTTAGGACTATGGTCATTATGTATTTCAGACTATGGAAGAATAGTGACACCCTCAGACAGTGGTGTTTGTGTGGCCATTAGACTATGTATTTTTTAAATTTCAGACCATGGTGACAACGTTACATCCCTTGTTGCATCATTCAAATAGTAGAAGCTCACCTTGTTTTAGATAGTGAAGTAATATCTTCGATAGTGGAAATCAAGTTGATTGAGAAATGGAGTTGACATAAGAATCCTTGGGGCTCATTGTACTGGTTAAGAAAATTTAGGTAAGTATAATTCTCATTTCATATTGAAAGAATATAAAAAGGATCAGTGTCCTTCGGCTAGATGCCCCTAAATTCAAGGTTGGTGCCTTGGAGAGGACAGGGTCGAAGCCCTAGAGGTTGGAGCCTCATCAATGTCAAATTTGGTGCTTGGAAATAGATTGGTGCCTGAAGCATTGAAGGGTTTGCGCCCTCAGTTTTTTATTGTACTCAAGTATTTGTAAAAGGAATTAAGTTCCTCTTGATTCTTAATAAAATTATTATTATACATTTCTATGATCTTAATTGTGAAGATTCTAACTAGTAAAAATAACAATTGAAAAGGAATATTGATTCATCCCCCTTATGGTATATCCAAAAATTTGTATTAGAGCTAACTTCTTTATAATCAACCTAACAACTGGAACAAGGATACTTAAGTCACAATGAAGAATCAGGAAGTGATAGGGAAGCTTCCCTTGTTTGATGGTATAAACTTTTATTTTTGGAAGAAGAGGATGTCCTACTATTTAATGTTCCTTGGACCCGAAGTTTGGAAATATGTTTTGGATGGGTACAAAGCTCCTCCCGCTACTCCAACTGATCAATATGGAAGGAAATATTACATTGTAAATTCCAAAGCACTAAATTCCATCACTAGTGGAATCTCTGATTAAGAATTCACAAAAGTCATGAATTTCGACTGTGCCAAAGATGTATGGGATAAGCTCGTTGTTTTATGTGATGGGGATTCCAAAATTAAGAAGTTGAAAATTATAATCATAGAAGGCAACTCAAAAGTCTTAGAATGGATGACGAAAAAGATATTTCATCATACATTCTATGAGTAGTGGAAGTTGTAAACTCACTAAAAGGGTTAGGATAGGATTTTGAAGAAAGCACACTTGTTAAAACTGTCATGAGATCTCTTCCAAGTAGATTTGAATTGAAAGCAAGTTCCATAGAAGAAGTGAATGACTTAGATGTCCTAAAAATGGATGAACTTAATGGAATTATCATTGCCTATGAAATGAGAAAAATAATCCCAAATTCCAAGGAAGCAGCATTCAAAACTTCAAAAGTGACAAAAAATGGGAAATGTTGGAGTATCAGTAGTGACTAATCCGATACTGAAACTCAATTAGGACAATTTCTATGAAAACTAAAAAAAAAGATCCAAGCTAAAAGGTAAATATCCTCTTATTTGTTTCAAATGTGGAAGAATAGGTCATTATGCCGTGAAATGTCCTTACAATCATGATAGTGATGATGAGGATTATTTTATGAAGGTGGTGTCAAAAAATAAAGGGCGTAATAAGAAGAAATTCCTCTCCAAACAAGGTGATTCTGATGAAGATTAATTTGTGATCACCAATAATAAGACAACTAAAAATATCCTTTTTCACAAAAGATACTACGATGAATCAGATTCAGAAAATGACTACAATGGAATCAAAGATGTGTTATCCATGGTATTTACAAATCATGATGACTCAGAACAAGAAGGTAGAGGAAATATGGATGAATTACTGATAAATTCCATTGAAGAAAATGATAAATTACAAAAGAAAATTATTTCTCTCAAAGTAGAAAAGGAGGCAAACAAAAAGGAAGAATTCTTAAACAATAAGATTAAAGAGAAAGAAGAAATATGGGAAAAACATGAAGTTGAAATAGTATGTTTAAGGGAAGAGTTGGATCAAAAAAAAAAATGGTTGGAAAAGCTCTCAAACACTTGATAACATCCTTAATAATCAAATACCTCAATATGAAAAATATGGAATTGGATTCAAAGGAGAATCATCAAGTACACAGGAAAATGAAATGAGAAACCTCAAAGAAGCTATGTTAACATCCTTTATAGTCATCGAAAATAGGAAAGGTCATTCCACCAAAAACAAAGTTCCACCTCTAGCAGTCAAAGAAATAAAGGAAGGAAAACTCCAAGGAAGAATACTACTTCAAGTCAAGGTTGTTCTAATAGGTACCAAATAATTTTTCTTGGTTATTTTTATTATTATAAAAACGTTGGTCATCAAACTAAGAATTGCAAGGCTCAAAAGGACAATCCATCAAGATTTAAGAATCAACCAAGCAAGCCACTAAGTCTCAAAAAACAAGGATGAATGAAGACTTACAATTCTTTTGATCCCTGGCTAAGTTTGATGCAACTTTCTCAATATGTAATGATTGTGGACATGTTGAGAAAATTTGTCCACTCAGAAAAGAGAGATTAAAAATGGAGGAACTCAATACTAATATATGTGGCCTAGCTCTATGTGCTCGTAGTGACGAAAATCAATGGTTTGTGGATAGTGGATGCTCAAGGCACATGACAGGTGATCAAAAGAAGTTTATCTCATTAAACAAGAAGGAGGTAAATGTGTCTTTTGGAAGAGGAATTGTTTCTATTGTTAATGGGAAAGGAAAAGCTCAAAATGCACTATTGGTGGAAGGGCTCAAACACAATCTCTTGAGTGTAATCCAAATTTGTGACCAAGGACAAAAAGTTGTCTTTAGTACAAAAACTTATGAGATCAGAAATTATTCCTCTGGTGAACTTGTAGAAAAATGAGTAAGAACTCTTGACAATATATACATTTTGAACAAAATTCAAGAAGATAAAAGTTACATGAGTCGAACAGATTAAATTTGGATAAGGCACAAGAGATTGGGGCAGAAAAGTTTTGATAACTTGATTAATATCAATAAAATTAATGCAATAAGGGACATTCAAAAAATGATCAAGCCATATCAAGTTGTATGTGGCTCGTGTCAACATGGAAATAAAACTAGAGCCATCTTCAAGACTAAGGAGTTCTCAACATCAAAACCTTTGGAGATCATACATGCATATTTATGTGGACCAAATAGAACTCAGGTTATACAAGGGGAAAGGTATTTTTCTTTATTTATGGATGAATATACTAGAATGATGTGGGTATACTTTATAAAGTTTAATCTGAAGCTCTTGAAAGTTTCAAGAATTTTAAAGATCTTGTAAAAAATGAGAAAGATTCAAATATTAAATATCTTAGAACAGATAGAGGAGGAGAATTTACTTAAAAATAATTTGCTGAATTTTGTAAATGGAATTCAATCAAGAGAGGACTATCTATTGCTAGAACTCCCAAACAAAATGGAGTATTTGAAGCAAGAAAATGAACTATTAAAAAAATGGAAAGGACAATGCTACTAACAGCTCACTTGCAGCCCAAATTTTGGAAATAAGCAGTTGGGGCAATAGTTTATACCTTCAATCAAACACAACTTAGACCAAATAATGATAAGAATCCATATGAATTATGGAAAGGGAGGCCTGCTTTAATAAAATACTTTAGGATTTTTGAAAGAAAATGTTTCATGAAGATAAATGATGACTCGGAAGGAAAATTTGACTCTCGGGTTGACAATGGAATATTCCTTGGATATTATATAAGAAGAAAATCTTACAAATGCTACAATAATCGACTATGAAAAATAACAGAAAGAATTGATGTAAATATTGATGAAGCATTCGAGAAAGAGAAATTGAATTCCATGAAGAAGAACCTATACTTAATTAATTCGAAGAAGAACCTCCAAAAGCAGAAAAATATCAAGAACCTAAAAAGGAACCTTCAAAAACTCCTTAAAAGCTAAATTTCCTTGAAAAACACTATATGGCAAAAAAAATTATTAGAAATGTAGACGAGGTAATGCAAACTCGACGAAGGATGAAAAGTACACCAAGGAAAGATGGTGTTGCTCTCTTATCTATGATAGAACCAAAAACCTTTACTCAAGCAAGGACCCTCATTCGATAAAGGCCATGAAAGAAGAGACGTCTCAAATTGAGAAGAATGAAAAATGGGAGCTGGTACCTCGTCCAGAAGATAAAAATATAATTGGAACCAAATGGTTATTCAAAAACAAGATGAAATAATATGGACAAATAATCAGAAATAAAGCAAGATTTGTTTGCAAGGATACTGACAAATTGAAGGAATTGACTTTCAAGAAACCTTTGTACAAGTAGCCCGATTAGAAGCAAAGATTAAGCAAATTTTAGATTAAGCAAAGATGATGATTACCCTCTAATAGATGAAACTCTTTGCAGGTCAATAATTGGAGCGCTCTTATACTTAACAGCTACAAGGTCAGATATTATGTAAGTAGTGGGAATGGTGACAAGATTTCAGTCACCTCCTAAACAATCACATCTTGCACCTGTGAAGAGAATCCTCAAATAATTAAAAGGAACTTCTGATTTTAGTCTTTGGTATCCCAAGAGCACAACTCATCCTATGAAAACCAACACCGATGTTGATTGGTCTAGAAGCATGGATGATAAAAAAATTACCAGCGGAAATGCATTAATCATGGGAGATTTTTCAGTATCTTGGCTCAGTAAAAACAATCATCTATATCCCTTTCTGAAACTGAAGGTGAATATATAGCTGCTGCAGATTGTTGTTGTACACAAATACTATGGGTGAAGGAAGCTTTTAAATATTTCAACATAGAAATTAAAAAACCAATCACCATATATTATGACAACACTAGTGCCATCAGTCTTAGCAATAATCCAATGATGCATTTAAAGGAAAAACATATTCCAATTAAATATCACTTTGTTCATGAACAGGTTGCTGAACAAAATATCAAGTTGGAATACATTAATGCAAAAGATGAAATTGCATATATCTTCACTAAACCCCTTCCACAAGAACCATTTGAACATCTTCGCCAAAATATGGGGGTTATTGCTCTTGCATGACATTAAGTAGAAACCTTCACGAAGAAGTAGCATGAAATGTAGAGCAGTTTGATAGGAGGAGTACTTGGATACCCCATTTTCCATTGATGTCAAAGGGTGAGAGAATGGAAGAATATTTCCAACAATGAAAAAGGGGGATATTGGTGGTAAATAATTGTCATTGATGGTAATACACTTGACTATCTCACCTAATGAATACCACAATATCACCACACTAGATGACCCCAATACTACCCAACTCATATTTTGCAATAAATTTTTTAAAGTAAGTCAAAATAAAAAATGATTTTTCACCATCTTAGGGTCATTATTTCACAATGAGCCTTATACCGTCTGAAAGAGTATTGTTTCCTCTTTCCAAATTTCCCTCACATACCTCAAAATTCCCACTGGTTAGGGAGAAATTGAATTTTTAATTCAAGAGGTATATATTCATTTATTGAGCTGACTTCACTTTTCATACTCATGTCAACATGCCCATAAGTGTCGTGTATCTTCACTTTGGCGTTGAAAATCTCTATGTGTTAGAGATTGGTTCACATTTTTATATCAAGGTTTCAGACAAGACATGAAGCATAACAGTCACAAGTTCACAACTCGTGAACTTTGAAGAATAATACAAGAAATATTGAATACGGAGGAGCTCAGACTATAGATTTTGAAAAAGGGATTATGTATTTTAGACTGTGTAAAACAATAATACCTTCAGCACTGTGGTCACTGTGTATTTTGGACGGTGGAGAATAGTGAAAACTTCAAGGCTGTGGTCGCTGTGTATTTCAGACTATGGAGAAAAGTGGCATCTTCAGGATTGCGTTCACTGTGTATTTTGGACCGTGGTAGAATAGTGACACCTTCAAACTGTGGTTTCTATGTGGCCATTGGACTATGGATTTATAAAATTTCAGAATATGGTGGCAGTGTTACATTAGACCCTTGTTGCATCATTCAAACAGTATCAACTCACCTTGTTTTTGGTAATGATGTAATCTCTTGGATAGAGGAAAGCAAGGTGATTGAGCAGTGGAGTCGACATATGTATCCTTGGGGTTGATTTTACTGGTTAATAACATTCAAATAAGTATCATTCTCATTTCATATAAAAAGAAGATAAAATGATCAGTATCCTTGGGGTAGGTGCCCCTAAATGTAAGGTTGGTGCCTTGGAAGGGATAGCGTCAAAGCTCTAGAGGTAGAAGCCTCATCAAAGTCCAATTTGGTGCTTGGAAATAGTTTGGTGCCTGAAGAATTGAAGGGTAGGTGCCCTCAGATTTTTATTATACTCAATTATTTGTAAAAGGACTGAGGTTCCTCTTGATTCATAATAAAATTATTATTACACATTTCTCTGATCTCAATTTTGGAGATTCTAACTGGTAAAAATAACAATTGAAAAGAAATATTGATTCACCACTCTCCGAGTATTTCCAACAAATCCTTCAATATTATCAACAATCCAATTTTTTTAGAAAAAAAGGTAGACTTCATGCAAGTTATGATTACACTGGCTTCATTTTGGACAAGGCCACTTTACAAGCTTCCTTCTTCCACTGATGACACCGCCTTCTCTGATCTTAATTGTGAAGATTCTAATTGGTAAATGTAACAATTGAAAATGGATACTGGTTCACCCCTCTTTGATTATTTCCAAGAAATCCTTCAATCTAATCAACAATCCAATTTTTTTAGAAAAAAAAGGTATACTTCATGTAAGTTATGATTACACTGGCTTCATTTTGGACAAGGCCACTTTACAAGCTTCCTTCTTCCTGAAACTCCTCAACCTAAGACATAGAAGTTAGATATTAATATGCAAGATGTTTTCCATCATAACTTTTACTTACAAGGCTTCTCAAATGTAACCTGGAGTTCCACAACACAAACTGGAATTTTTTATTAGCAATGACATTTTTTTAAGACCATGTCATAGGTTATTAGGCCCTATACAAATATCTTTGAGCCCTTTCAGCTTGATGCAATAAAATTGGTTTTTATTTTGGCTTTTTCATCAGACTCAAATTGAGGTTTCTGATATTGGAGCCTACTTAGATATGTCTTCCTTTCCTATAATCGGTACGAAGAATATTTTTTTATCTTATCACCAATATTGTTTATCTGATTTATAATATCCAAGTTGACATTGGGCTTTAATTAACATCCCATTCTCATTTATGGTTCAATAACCTCCCTTTACCATAACTACACTTGACAAACCATTCACCAAAGTTGGCTTCTGGGTAGCCCTTATACTGCGACAACTAGCAGAGAGCATAAGATGCATGGAGAAATATCCTCCCTCACAACTATTAATGGAGAGCATGCAAAATATAATAGATGAACTCAATACTGCAATTTTTCTTTAGTAAAAATTGTTCCACTTCATCCAACCATTATGTTGTATAGATCAATGTCATCTTCCAACTATGGAGATGATAAATATTAATGTAAATCCTATTCAAATATAAGGATACCCTAATAATCAACATATATAGATACTTAAAAATATCAAGAAAAACATCATTTCTAACAAAGATGAACACCAATCTGTCTCATAATTGTCCTAAAAAGAACACCAATTCACCTCTTATGTGTTCTCAGAAGAACACTGATGTAACTTTGAACTATCTTGAGAAGGAAATCAATACAACTATGAAATGTCCTGAGAAGAACATCAATCGAATTCTGAACTATCCTCGGAAGAACACTCATCCAGCTTTGAACTATCCTCCCCAACTAGAAAATAGGACATAGAAAATGAAAGAAAATATACTATATCAAAAATAATTCCTCATTCTATGAAAGTTAGATATGTTGTAGAATTTGCGGACGTAATTCAACTGGTTGCCTTTGCATCACTTATAATGGATATTGTTGCAAGTCTAGAGCATGTCATATAAGCTGTACACGAGCTCAAAAATCCTACAGCCTTTAAAACTTATGATTCTACAATTTTTATAGTTGTGGAAAACCTTGAGAGCGTGCCATGAAATAAGAAAATGTCTTTTTCATGTACTGCAATTCTTAGATACTTAAAAATGACGTGACTTTGGGTGGAAAGGGAATCATTTTCAGCCATATGTTGTTAGAAATATTAAGAGAGCCATATATATTGCACAAAAAACAAAAATTGCATGCTATATTATTGAGCACAAAAAATATTACATATATAGTTGTAGATCACAAGCTTCTAGATGACAAGATCCAAAGAAGGTGGATCTATGACTCATACAAAACTCACACTCATAGGGAAACAACTACTACTAGATTGATGCCTAGGGAATCAGGATGACAAACTATGACAACCTAGAAATCATGGAAGCATTACTACCAATGCCCTCCCTTAATGCTTACATGACAAAAATAGAAAGTAGAAATTACCACAATGCATGAATCTCTATCAAATTTTCTTGGTATAGTCATCACTAGCACTCATATCCACTCTGAATTCTTACAACTTCTGCTCTTTTCTTCACCACACTTTAAATCTTCCCACTTTATCCATTTAAGACATAACAGCTTCAGAACATCATTGACGTACTTTGCAGAATCGATTTTTATCAACCTCCTGGAGCTCAACAGGCCAGTCTGGATACAGAACCATCCTATGGAACTGCCACCAGCTGTTGAATATATGGTGTTACACTATATTCACTAGTTATCTAGGATAACAATCTCGATAATAAATGTCTTTAGCAGAAAATTATACTACTTGACCATGTATAAATAACTTATACTAGCGCTCCCGAAGCATGACGAGTCACACCGGCTTGACCTTATTAAGAACCACCTATGACTAATGCTCCAAGACCATGACCTGTCACATTAGTTGTTGAATAATTGGCTTGTTCTTTGTGGTTCTACGTATAGTCCATTTCACAAATCGTGGAACAAAAATGTAGACTTTTGTGTCACCCTCCTTCATAAATCCATTAAAAATACAACACAACTTTATATTATATTTATAAAGTTGTGAACATGAATTTCTGAACTTTTCGAAGGTTGTGTGAAGTAAATAACACTTGCGGATTAAATTTTTAACCATACGTTTCCTCCAACCCTTCATTAGCTTCTCATTTGACTTTAATTATTTAATATGTTGCGGAATGGGTAATTATCCTCCTGTTCAAAACTTTATTTATGCAATGTAATTCCCTGCAAACTCAATCTACAAGCTGAAAAGAATTTACTGATGTGTGGTTGATATCAGGGAATTAAATGTGGTGGTTGAGATTAGTCACTCCAACAGTCCCTCTTAATCGCAACTGTTGCCATTGACCCTCCCCAAACAATCTCTGAGAAAAACAAAATTTTCATGTGTCGATGGATTTGTGATGCAAATTATTCTTCCGACCTGTAGTGCTGCAACACAATCTCACCATTGTTAACTAATTCTCTTATGAAATGATATTTAGCATCAATGTGCTTTGTCCTCTTGTGAAAGATGTAATTATTTGATAACGCAGTTGCTGAAATGTTGTCACATAAAATAGTGGGTTTTCCATCTTATTCATGACATAAATCCCACAAAATCCTTCTCATCCAAACCACTTGACACATTTATTTTGTTGTGACGACATACTCATATTCTGTTGTTGACAATGATACTATCGGTTGCTTCTTGGAAGCCCATGAAATGGATCCCGAATCCAAATGAAAAACATATCTTGGTGTTATCTTTATGTCATCAACACTTCCTCCCTAATCACTGTTAGTGTAACCAACCAACCTAAAATCATCTATTGCAGAGTAAAAAATTCCATACTTCTTTTTCCCATTGACATAATTTAAAATTATCTTTGCTGCTTGCCAATGTGTCTCTTGGGTGTTTCCATGAACCTTGAAACCAAACTCACTGCGTACATTATATTAGGCCTAGTTGCGGTCAAATACATTTTGCTTCCCACCATGGTTTTGTATAATGTCGAATTGACATTGTTGCTGCAATAATCCTTGCTCAGCTTCAACCTCATGACAGTTGGAGTTGATGTTGGCTTGTTGTTCTGCATATTAAACCTCTCTAAAATTTCCTAAACATACTTTTTTTTAGAGATAAAAATTCCATTTTCTATTTGGTGTACTTCTTTGCCCAAAAAATATGTTAAAAACTCCAAGTCAGTCATTTCAAACTCACTTTTCATGACTTCTTTGAAATCAATGATGAGGAAATCATCACTCCCTGTAAAAATCAAATCATCTACATACAAAACGACAATAAGAAGCTTACCGTCACTTTCTTTGATGTAGAGAGTAGCTTCACCATCACATTTGTTGAACCCATTTTCCATCAAGTAAGCATCTATCCTACTATACCATGCATGTTGTGCTTGCTTCAACCCATATAATGCTTTTCGTAACCAACACTGCTTTTCTTCTTGGCCTTCTACTTGATAACCAGGTGGTTGCGCAACATATACCTCCTCTTTTAGAACTCCATTCAAGAACGATGATTTTATGTCCATTTGATACACTTTCCATTTATGTTGCGCAATAATCGACAACAATGTGTGCACTATCTCCATCCTCGCAAATGGATTAAATGTCTCTGCATAATATCTTCCATGTTGCTGCTTGTATTATTTGACAAGTAGCCTTGCTTTATGACTTTCAATCTTTCCTTCAATGTTTCTCTTGTATTATAAACCCAATTCACTCCAATGACTTATTTTCCTTGCGGAAGGTCGAATAACTCTGTTGTGTCATGCTTTTATATTGCTACTGTTTCTTCATCCATTACCACAACCCATTTCTCTTCTTTGACTGCATATTCATAGTGTATTGAGTCATCTACATGAAAAAATAATGCAGATAAAGAATTTAGATCAACACTACTATCAAATTCATCTTGCTCATAAATTTCATTTAAATTTCTGAATTTTGGTCTTCTTATGGTTGCTGAAGATGGGCTTGACATGTCACTTGGTGTTGTGCTTGAAGTAGATGGAGTTGCGGATATTTGTGGTGTGCTTGGAGAATCACATTCTTGGTTGCACAATGTTGTCCTATTATTTGTTTGTAGTGTCACATGTTGACTACTTTTTTGAGCTTGTGTAGGTGGAGGAGGAGTCATCATTGAGGAATTACTTGTTCCGGTCAATTCATCTTTTTCTTCATGTGACATACATGTCTTTACATTGATTGTCTTCTTCAAAATTCCATCCCATGCTTCCTCTTCTATGAACTGAACATCTTTTTTGATTATTACCCTCTTGGTTGATGGATTGTATAGTTTGTATGCCTTGGATTCATCACTATATCCAAAAAATATAGATTTCTCCCTATTTTTTTCCAACTTTTTCCTCAACTCATCCGGGACATGTGCATACGCCACACACCCAAACACTCTCATATGAGTGACACTATGTTTTCTTCCACTCCATGTGTCTTTAGGAACTATATTCATAACACTTTTTCTTGGACACCTATTACTAATATATGTTGCACAAGTGACATATTTAGCCCTATAATCATTTATAAAATGCTTTGCATTCAACATGCTCCTTTCCATTTCCATAATGGTCCTATTCTTCCTTTCCGTGACACCATTTTGCTGAGGTGTATACCTTGTTGTAAATTGCTTCTAAATTCCATGCTCCTTGCCAAAATGTAGGAAGTCATTTGTGATGTATTCACCACCTCTATCATTCCTCATCACTTTGATGTAGTGGCCACTTTGACGAATTTATATGTCTAACTAGAAGGATATTATACTTCAGGTTATTTTTTTCAAATTTTTATAATAGTTTATTTATTTTTAATATAGTGAAATAGGTTTCTGTCTTAGTTTCATTTAGTTTCATAAATTGTGTTTTTTTAGATGTTATGTAATTTCTTTAGGTACTAATAAAGATGATGAAGGTGTCCATTATCTTTAAATATTATGTTATAACATTTAGCTAAGAAGATCCACTTTTCACAATTAAGAATGTTATGCAATTCCTTAAGGGAGTAAGAGAGCTGATCCAAGCCTGGCATTTTTAAATAGTGTTATAAAATTCAATTTAAAAGATATTCTTTTCACAATTAAAAATGTTAATGTTATCCAATTCTTTACGGTATTCATAGAGATGATCAAGGTGTCTAGCATATTTAAATATTGTGTTATAAAAATAAATTTAGACTGTATTATCTTTTAACAATTAAGAATCTTAATTTAGAGATAAAAAAAATTAATTTTTTCTAGTTAAGTTTGGAAAAGGTTTTAACCATTTGAATTTTCTATCATAATGTTTTTATGTTTTAACTACTCTTTTCTTTGGATATATAAACAATGAAGTGTAATAGAAATATGTTCTTCCTTAAATAAATTCATTATAATTATTAATGAATTTAAATATATGTTTATTAATTAAATTTAAAAATGAAATTCTAAAATGGCATGGTTGTCATTATTTTAGTGTATATGGGAAAATGATTGTTAATTTATAATTATTAGTTATATTTTATATAATAAATTGCATCTCTTTATATAAAAATATGTGTATTTTTATAATACCTCACATCTCTTTAAAAAATCATAATTATGAAGACCAAACTTAGTTACAACTTCAACCCTCCCTCTTAACTAGGGAGGTATTCATAATGAATCATTGGGGTATTCTGAAGTTGAAATATTTTATTAGGAAGGATTATGAACACAAAGATAAGTATCATGGTCAATACCATCACTAAAAACAACCACATTGTCATAACCCAATAATTTTACCTAACATATGACACCGATCAATTGTTTGGTAAGTAAACTCACTCTAGAAACAGATTAGAACGTCATGCCAAAAAAATCACTCTACAAAGATATTAGAGTACGATTCAAAAATAATCTCTCACTAGCAAGTGATCATAGCATGATTCTGGGAGGCTACAACCTCTAGGACCATTCACTGTAATCCAGGTCAAAGTGACATAGGGATAGTATCCCTAATAAAATCATTATACAATGACACAACGAGAATGATTGTCCTCTATCATACCATTTTCCAATACATGTCAAAGTGACACGGGAACTAAAAGCCAAATATGGTAACTATACAATGAAACAAGGAAATGCCTATCCATGGTACCATCCCTCATAATTTGGGTCAAAGTGAAACGTGGGGTACATCCATAATAAGGTCACTATACAATGGGATAGGAAGAATTTCAAATCACCAGACCTATGTACTTGACACGGGGATAATATCCCTAATCAAGTAAAAGTAGACAACATAGAAATAATGCTAATCTATGATGCTATCTAATCTTTCAAACCATTCTCCCTATCTTTTGTCAATTTAATTGACATGGGGATAACAATATGAATTGTGGTCAAAGTAAATTACATAGGGATAAACCATATTCAGGTTGTAATCCTCAGTTGCTATCAATCAAAGAGGCATTCTCCAAAAGCCCAAGCTTATCCTGGGAGTACATAGACTTCCCTCTAAAAAGAGTTTTTGACATAGTATCGGCTATCAACACATAAATGAAGATATAATCGAGCTACATTGTACCTTTAATCGCCATGCATGTCATCATACAATCTTGCAATTAGTCTTTGAATCCATATTACTTCTCAACCTGCGAATCTAGTTGTTATATGCTCGGCCTCTGCCATACAAGGTGACTTGCTCAGTCAATAAATTATAAACAAGACCAAAATGAGGTAATAAACTTAAATTGAACCTAGTAATCCTTGTAGCTTCACAACATTCATCATTGCAGATGATTACAATCCTCGATCATCTAGGAATTTGAGGTCAAAATTCTCTAAGCTCATAACAAGGCTTTTTGATTCCTCCCTCTAGAAGAAATACTCTTTCCATCATTTATCCCTTTCACACATATGTCCTTTGTCTTTATTCAAAGATAAATTATATAAAATCATTCTTGACTCATTCAATCAAGCCTAAAGTATAGATTCTTCTTCATAAATCAAGTCTATTTGCTACTGCCTTTATGGAAGCAATTCAAAAGCTACATGGAATCCCAAAGATTATTGTAAGTGAAAGAGATCCCATTTTCACTGGAAATTTTTGGATGGAACTATTTTCTTGTTTGGTTACTAAACTAGCTCATGGCTCATCTTATCATCCTAAATAGGTGACAAACCTCCAATTCAAACAATATTTCCATAACTTGATAAGGATGAAAAAATCATATTGGAACCTAAAGCTATCGCGGAAACAAGAACTCGACAGCTATGAAATTGATCAATTTCAGATTATCTCATCAACTAGGATAAATTACCCACGGAAGATTCCACATGGGAGGATGAGAATTTTATACATAAGCATCCATAACTACTCAAGCGTTGAGGACAACACTTTTTTGAAGCAGAGGGGCATGTTAGGTCCCTATAATACTACCATAGTCCCTTATTGTTGTTTGTGTAGCCCCCTTATTGTTATTTTTGTACCCCTGTAGTCCCCATATTGTCATTATTGTACCCCATAAAGGCCCACTATTGTTATTGTTGTGCCCTTAAATTATTATTGTTACGTCGGCAAGGATTATATTGTGACCCCGTGGACTCTTATATGTAAAAATGAGTTCTTTCCATTTGAATCATCTAAGAATTGTTCATTTATGAAATGTAAAGGAGGTTTTCTGCTCAAATAGGCTGATTTCAGAGGCATTGATCCATTTTTTCTTCTATTTTGTGAGTTGGTTTCGTAACATTATACTTGCTTAAACATTTCTAGCAATTATTTTCTTAAACATCATATTTGAAATTTTCCAACTCAATGTATTGTCTTTCATCATAGTAGAAGACACATAAGTTTTCGCCTTTATTGAGAATACTTTTTTTTCCAAAATTTCAAGGACTTGGCCCTTTTATTGTAATTTTTGTCATGAATCATGAGTAGTCCATTTTTTAGGAATTTCATCAAACCTTATAAAAATGGTTTTTCTCATATATGTCTTTCATAACTCATCACTGGTATATACTTAAGAAGAATAATTTTGGTCAATAATTGTCATTGTTGGAAATACACTTAATGAGATATCGTAATGAACACCACACTATCACCACACTAGATGATCACCATACTACTCAAATCATCTTATGCATTAAAAATTTTAAGTTCAGTCACAATTAAAAAAGATTTTTCACCATCTTAGAATAATTGTTTCACAATGAGCCCTATACCATATGCAAGGCGATTGTTTCCTCTTTCCAACGAGTCCTCACACACCTCCAAATTCTTGGTGGTTAGGGACAAATGGAATTTTTAATTCAATAGGTATATATTCATTTATTAAGTAGACCTCGCTTTTCCTAATCATGTAGGCCTACCCATGAGTGTCAAATATCTTCACTTTAGCATTGAAAATCTCTATATATTATAGCTTGGTTCCAATTTTTTATCAACAGTTCGGACTAGATTTGAAGTAGAACAGTCACAAGTTCACAACTCGTGAACTTTCAAGAAGAATACTAGAAATACAGACTAAGGAGGAGCTCAGACTATGGATTTTTAAAAAGGTTCTATGTATTTTGGACTGTGGAAAATAGTAATGCCTTTAGCATTATAGTCACTATGTATTTATGACACTAGAGAATAGTGACATCTTTAGGACTACGGTCACTATGTATTTCAGACTGTGGAGAACACTGGCATCTTTAGGACTGCGGTCACTATGTATTTCTGACTATGGAAGAACAATGACACCTTCAGAAAATGGTGTTTGTGTGGCCATTGGATTGTGTATTTGTTAAATTTCAGACTATGGCGACAACATTACATCCCTTGTTGCATCATTCAAATAGTACAAGATCAACTTGTTTTGGATAGTGAAGTAATATCTTGGATAGTGGAAATCAAGTTGATTGAGAAATGGAGTTAACATAAGTATCCTTGGTGTTCATTGTACCAGTTAAGAACATTCAGGTAAGTATCATTCTCATTTCATATCAAAAGAATATAAAAAGTATTAGTGTCCCTCATCTATATGCCCCTAAACGCAAGGTTGGTGCCTTGGAGAGGATAGGTTCAAAGCCTTGGAGGTTGAAGCCTCATCAAATTCAAATTTGGTGCTTGGAAACAGGTTGGTGCCTGAAGAATTGAAGAGTTGGCACCCTCAGATTTTTATTTTACTCAAGTATTTTTAAAAGGAATTAAGTTCCTCTTGATTCTTAATAAAATTACTATTATACATTTCTATGATCTTAATTGTGAAGATTCTAACTAGTAAAAATAACAATTGAAAAGGAATATTGATTCATCCCCCTATTGGTATTTCCAAGAGTTTGTATTAGAGCCAACTTCTTCATAATCAACCTAAAAGATGGAACAAGGATTCTTAAGTCACAATGAAGAATCGGGAAGTGACATGGAAGCTTCCCTTGTTTGGTGGTATAAAATTTTATTTTTGGAAGATGAGGATGTCCTACTATTTAATGTCCCTTGGACCTGAAGTTTGGAAATATGTTTTGGATGGGTACTAAGCTCCTCCAACTCCTCCAACTGATCAATATGGAAGGAAATATTACATTGCAAATTACAAAGCACTAAATTCCATCACTAGTGGAATCTCTGATTATGAATTCACAAAATTCATGAATTTTGATTGTGCCAAATATGTATGGGATAAGCTCATTGTTCTATGTGATGGGTATTCCAAATTTAAAAAGGAAAAAATTCAGACTCATAGAAGGAAATTCAAAAGTCTTAGAATGGATGACGAAAAATATATTTCATCATACTTTCTATGAGTAGCAGAAGTTGTCAACTCACTAAAAGGGTTGAGAGAGGATGTTTAAGAAATCACACTTGCTCAAAATCTCATGAGAAATCTTCGAAGAAGATTTGAATCGAAGGTAAGTTCCATAGAACAAGTGAAAGACTTGGATGTCCTAAAAATGAATGAACTTAATGGAATTATCATTGCCTATGAAATGAGAAAAGGAATCCCAAACTCCAAGGAAACAACATTCAAAGTTTCAAAAATGACAAAAAATGGGAAAGGTTGGAATACCAATAGTGACTAATCCAATACCGAAACTCAATTAAGACAATTTGTATGAAAACTAAAAAAAATATCCAAGCTAAAAGGTAACTATCCTCTTATTTGTTTAAAATGTGGAAGAATAAGTCATTATGTTGTGAAATGTCCTTACAAGCATGATAGTGATGATGAGGAGTATTTTATGAAGGCGGTGTCAAAAAATAAAGGGCCTAATAAGAAGAAATTCCTCTCCAAACAAGGTGATTCAGATGAAGATTAATTTGTGATCACCAACAATAAAACAACTAAAAATATATTTTTTCATGAAAGATACGATGATGAACCAAATGAAGAAAATGACTACACTGGAATCAAAGAAGTATTATCCATGGTATGTACAAATCATGATGACTCATAACAAGAAGGTAAAGGAAATATGGTTAAATTACTAATAAAATCCATTGAAGAAAATGATAAGTTACGAAAGAAAATTATTTCTCTCAAAGTAGAAAAGTGGGAAGCAAAAAGAAAGGAAGACTTCTTAAACAATAAGATTAAAGAGAAAGAAGAAATTTGTGAAAAACATGAATCTGAAATAGTATATTTAAGGAAAGAGTTGGATCAAATAAAAAATGGTTGGAAAATATCTCAAACACTTGATAACATCCTTAATAATCAAATCCCTCAATATGACAAATCTGGAATTGGATTCAAAGGAGAATCATCAAGTACACAGGAAATGAAATGAGAAACCTCAAAGAAGATATGTTAACATCCTTTATAGTCGTTGAAAATAGGAAAGGCCATTCCACAAAAATAAAGTTCCACCTCTAGAAATAAAATAAATGAAGGAAGGAAACCTCCAAGGAAGCATACTACTTCATGTCAAGGTTGTTCTAACAGGTACCAAATAATTTCTCTTGGTTATTTTTCTTATTGTAAAAACTTTGGTAATCAAACTAAGAATTGCAAAGTTTAGAAGGACAATCCATCAAGATTTAAGAATCAACCAAGCAAGCCAGTAAGTCTCAAAGAATAAGGACAAATTAAGACTTACAATTCTTTTGATCCCTTGGCTAAGTTTGATCGAACTTGCTCAATATGTAATGATTGTGGACATAATGAACAAATTTGTCCACTCATAAAAGAGGGATTAAAAATGGAGGAACTCAATACTAATAGATGTGGCCTAGATCTATGTGCTTTTAGTGACAAAAATCAATGGTTTGTGGATAGTGGATGCTCAATGCACATGACAGGTGATCAAAAGAAATTTATCTCATTAAAAAAGAAGGATGGAAATGTGTCTTTTGGAAGAGGAATTGATTTTATCGTTAATGGGAAAGGAAAATATCAAAATGCACTATTGGTGGAAGGGCTCAAACACAATCTCTTGAGTGTAATCCAAATTTGTGACCAAGGACACAAAGTTTTCTTTAGTACAAAAAATTATGAGATAAGAAATTATTCCTCTGGTGAACTTGTAGCAAAATGATGAAGAACTCTTGACAATGTATACATTTTGAACAAAATTCAAGAAGATAAATGTTACATGAGTCGAACAGATGAAAGTTGGCTATGGCACAAGAGATTGGGGTAGACAAGTTTCAATAACTTGATTAATATCAGTAAAATTAATGTAGTAAGGGACATTCCAAAAATGATCAAGCCAGATCAAGTTGTATGTGGCTCATGTCAACATGGAAAGCAAACTAGATCCATCTTCAAGACTGAGTTCTCAACATCAAAACCTTTGGAGATCATACATGCATATTTATGTGGACCAAATAGAACTCAAGTTATACAAGGGGAAAGGTATTTTTCTTTATTTATGGATGAATATACTAGAATTATGTGGGTATACTTTATAAATTTCAATATGAAGCTCTTGAATGTTTCAAGAATTTTAAAGCTCCTGTAAAAAATGATAAAGATTCAAAGATTAAATATCTTAGAACAGATAGAGGAGGAAAATTTACTGCAAAATAATTCGATGAATTTTGTAAAGGGCATTGAATCAAGAGAGGACTCTCTATTGCTAGAACTCCCAAAAAAATGGAGTAGTTGAAGCAAGAAACTGAAATATTACAAAAAAGGAAAGGACAATGCTACCAAAAACTTACTTGTGTTCCAAATTTTGGAAATAAGCAGTTGGGGCAACAATTTATACCTTGAATTGAACACAACTTAGACCAAATAATGATAATAATCCATATGAATTATGGAAACAGAGGCACGCTTTAATAAAATACTTTAGGATTTTTGAAAGAAAATGTTTCATGAAGATCAATGATGACTTGTAAGGAAAATTTGACTCTCGGGTTGAAAATGGAATATTCCTTAGATATTATATAAGGAGAAAATATTACAAATGCTACAATAATCGACTACGAAAAATAATAGAAAGAATTGATGTAAATATTGATGAAGCATTCCAGAAAGAGAAATTGAATTCCATTGAGAAGAACCTATGCTTGATAAATTCGAAGAAGAACCTCCAAAAGAAGAAAAATATCAAGAACCTACAAAGGAACCTTCAAAAACTTCTTAAAAGATAAATTTCCTTCAAAAAAACCATATGGCAGAAAAAATTATTGGAAATGTAGATGAGGTAATGCAAACTCAACGAAGGATGAAAAATACACCAAGGAAAGATGTTGTTGCTCTCTTATCTATGATAGAACCTGAAAATTTTACTCAAGCAAGGATCCTCATTCGATTAAGGCCATGGAAGAAGAAATGTCTCAAATTGAGAAGAATGACAAATGGGAGCCGGTACCTCGTCCTGAAGATAAAAATATAATTGTAACCAAATGGTTATTCAAAAATAAGATGAATGAATATGGAAAAATAATCAGAAATAAAGAAAGACTCATTTGCAAGGATACTCACAAATTGAAGGAATCGACTTTAAAGAAACCTTTGTACAAGTAGCCCGATTAGATGCCATAAGGATGTTTCTGGAATTTACTTGCTCGAAAGGATTCAAGGTTTATCAAATGGATGTAAAATCAACATTTCTAAATGGATAACTCAGAGAAGAAGTTTTCATGGAGCAATCGGAAGGGTTTGATCTAGCTGAAGGAAATAACTTTGTATGCATGTTGAAAAATTCTCTGTATGGATTAAAACAAGATCCTAGAGCTTGATATGCAAAATTTGATCACTATATACAACAAGAAGGTTTCAAAAAGGGAGTGGAAGGAAGTAATTTCTACATGAACATCGGTAAGGATAAATTATTGATCACTATTGTATATGTTGATGATCCTACTTTCTTGGGATACAAGCAGCTCAAACCACCGCAACCATGTTTATATCTCAAGAAAAATATCTTAAAGTCATACTTAAAAGGTATGGGATGGAAGATTGTGAACCTATGAGTACAGCGATGACCACAAATTCCAAATTAAGAAAAGGTGATGATTACCCTCTAATAGATGCAACTCTTTACAGGTCAATAATTGGAGCACTCTTATACTTAACAACTACAAGATAAGATATTATGTAAGTAGTGGGAATGGTGACGAGATTTCAGTCACCTCCTAAACAATCCCATCTTGCAGCTGTGAAGAGAATCCTCAAATAATTGAAAGTAATTTCTGATTTTGTTCTTTGGTATCCCAAGAGCTCAACTCTTACTATAACAACTACACCGACGTTGATTGGTCTAGAAGCATGGATAATCAAAAAAGTACTTGTGGAAATGCATTCATCATGGGAGATTGTTCAGTATCTTGGCTCAGTAAAAACCAATCATCTATATCTCTTTCTACAACTAAAGTTGAATATATGGCTGCTCCAATTTGTTATACACAAATACTATGGGTGAGGGAAGCTTTGATATATGTCAACATAGAAACTAAAAAACCAATCACCATATATTATGACAACACTAGTGCCATAAGTCTTAGCAAGAATCCAATGATGTATTTAAAGGAAAAACATATTCCAGTTAGATATCACTTTCTTCATGAACAGGTTGCTGAAAAAAATATCAAGTTTGAATACATTAATACAAAAGATAAAATTGCATATATCTTCACTAAACCCCTTCCACGAGAAGCTTTTAAACATCTTCGGCAAAATATGGGGGTTATTGCTCTTGCATCACATTAAGTAGAAACTTTCGCGAAGAAGTAGCGTGAAATGGAGAGAAGTTTGATAGGGGGAGTACTTGGACGCCACATTTTCCATTGATGTCAAAGGGCGAGAGAATGGAAGAATATTTCCAACAATGACAAAGGGGGGTATTGTTGATAAATAATTGTCATTGATGGAAATAAACTTGATGATATCTCGTAATGAATACCACACTATCACCACATTGGATGATCCCCATACTTCCTAACTCATATTTTGCAACAAACATTTTAAGGTCAGTCAAAATAAAAAAAATGTTTTTTCACCATCTTAGAGTCATTATTTAACAATTAGCCTTATACTATCTGACAAAGTATTGTTTCCTCTTTCCAACTTTCCCTTACATGCCTCCAAATTACCAGTGGTTAGGGAGAAATTGAATTTTTAATTCAAGAGGTATATATTCATTTATTGACCTGACTTCACTTTGCATGCTCATGTCGGCCTGCCCATAAGTGTCATGTATCTATACTTCGGCGTTGAAAATCTCTATATATTAGAGATTGGTTCACAATTTTTTATCAATATTTTGGACAATACATGAAGCATAACAGTCACAAGTTCACAACTCGTGTAATTTGAAGAATAATACAAGAAATATTGAATAAGGAGGAGCTCATACTGTGGATTTTGAATAAGGGATTGTGTATTTTAGACTTTGTAAAATAGTAATACCTTTAGCACTGCGGTCACTATGTATTTTGGATGGTGGAGAATAGAAAAATCTTCAATACTGTGGTCACTGTGTATTTTAGACTACGGAGAATAGTGACATCTTCAGGATTGCATTCACTTTGTATTTTGGACCGTGGTAGAATAGTGAAACCTTTAGATTGTGGTTTTTTTGTGGCCATTGGACTGTGGATTCATGAAATTTCAGAATATGGTGATAGTGTTACATTATACTCATGTTGCATCATTCAAACAGTATCAACTCACCTTGTATTTGGTAATGATGTAATCTCTCGGATAGTGGAAAGTAAGGTGATTAAGCAGTGGAGTCATCATTTGTATCCTTGGGGTTGATTTTACTAGTTAAGAACATTCACCCTAGTATCATTCTCATTTCATATCGAAAGAAAATAAAAATCATTAGTATCCTTGGGGTAGATGCCCCTAAATGTAAGGTTGGTGCCTTGGAAGGGATAGCGTCGAAGTTCTACAGCTCAAAGCCTCATCAAAGTCCAAGTTGGTGCTTGGAAACAATTTGGTGCTTGAAGATTTGAAGGGTTGGTGCCCTTATACTTTTACTATACTCAAGTATTTGTAAAAGGACTAAATTTCCTCTTGATTCGTAATAAAATTATTATTATACATTTATCTGATCTCAATTCTGGAGATTCTAACTGGTAAAAATAAGAATTGAAAAGGAATATTGATTCACCCTCCTCTGATTATTTCCAACAAATACTTCAATATTATCAACAATCCAATGTTTTAGAAAGAAAAGGTGGACTTCATGCAAGTTATGATTACACTGGCTTCATTTTGGACAGGGTCACTTTACAAGCTTCCTTCTTTCTGAAACTCCTCAACCTAAGACATAGAAGTTAGATATTACTATGCAAGTTGTCTTCCATCATAACTTTTAATTACAAGGCTCCTCAAATGTGACTTGGAGTTCCACAACAAAAACTAGAATTTTTTATTAGCAATGACATTTTTTTAAGACGATGTTGTAGGTTATTAGGTCATATATAAATATCTTTGAGCACTTTTGGATTTATGCAATAAAATTGGGTTTTATTTTGGCTTTTTCCTGAGACTCAAACTGAGGTTTCTCATACTGGAGCCTACTTAGATATTTTTTCCTTTCCTATAATCGGTACGAAGAATATTGTTGATCTTATCACCAATATTGTTTATCCGATTTACAATATTTAGGTTGACTCTGGGCTTTAATTAACATCCCATTCTCATTTATGGTTCAAGAACCTCCCTTCACCATAACAACACTTGACAAACCATCACTAAAGTGCGCTTCCGGGTAGCCCTTGTACTGCGATAACTAGCAGAGAGTATAAGATGCATGGAGAAATCTCCTCCCTCACAAATATTAATGGAGAGCATGCAAAATATAATAGAAGAACTCAATACAACAATTTTTCTTTAGTAAAAATTGTTCCACTTCATCCAACCATTCAGTTGTACAAATCAATGTTGTCTTTCAACTATGGAGACGATAAATCTCAATGTAAATCCTATTCAAATCTAAGGATACCCTAATAATCAACCTATATAGATATTTAAAAATATCAAGAAAAACTCCATTTCTAACCAATATGAACACCAATCCATCTCATAATTTTCCTAAAAAGAACACCAATTCACCTCTTATGTGTTCTTAGAAGAACATTGATGTACCTTTGAACTGTCATGAGAAGGAAACAAATACAACTATGAAATGTCTTGAGAAGAACACTAATCCAATTCTGAACTATCCTCAGAGGAACACTCATCCAGCTTTGAAATGTCCTTAGAAAAACTGGAATTTGAAACTAGAAGATAGGCCATAGAGAATGAAATAAAATATACTATATGAAACATTAGTCCTCATTCTATGAAAGGTAGATATGGTGTAGAATTTGCAGACGTAATTCAACTGGTTTCCTTTGCATCACTTATAATGGATATTGTTGCAAGTCTAGAGCATCTCATATAAGCTATACACGAACTCAAAAATCTTACGGCCTTTAAACCTTATGATTCTACAATGTTTATAGTTGTGGAAAACCTTGAGAGTGTGCCATGAAATCATAAAATGTCTTTTTTCGTGTACTGCAATTCTTAGATACTTAAAAAGGACATGAGTTTGGGTGGAGAGGGAATCATTTTCAGCCATATGTCGTTAGAAATATGAGGAGAGCGATATATATTACACAAAAAACAAAAATCACATGCTATATTATTAAGCACAAAAAATATTACATATATAGTTGTAGATCACGAGCTTCTAGATGACAAGATCCAAAGAAGGTGGATCCCTCACTCATAAAAAACTCACACACATAGGGAAACAACTACTTCTAGATTGATGTCTACGGAATCATGATGACAAACTAGAACAACTTGGAAGTCATGGAAGAATTACCTCCAATGCCCTCCCATAATGCTTACATGAAAAAAATAGAAAGTAGACATTACCACAATGCATGAATCTCTATCAAATTTTCTTGGTATAGTCATCACTAGCACTCGTATCCACTTTGAATTCTTACAGCTTCTGCTATTTTCTTCACCACACTTTAGATCTTCCCACTTTATCCATTTAAGACATAACAGCTTGAGAACATCATTGACATACTTTGAAGAATCGATGTTTATCAAACTCCTGGAGCTCAACAGGTTAGTCTGGATACTGAACCATCCTATGGAACTGCCACCATCTGTTGAATATATTGTGTTCTAGTATATTCACTAGTTATCTAGGATAAAAATCTCGATAATAAATGTCTTCAGTAGAAAATTATACTACTTGACCACGTATAAATAACTTGTACTGACGCTCCCGGAGCACGACGAGTCACACCAGCTTGACCTTATTAAGAACTACCTATGACTAATGCTCCAAGAGCATGACCTATCACATTAGTTGTTTAATAATTGGCTTTTTCTTTGTGTTTCTACATATAGTCCATTTCACAAATCGTGCAACAACACTGTAGACTTCTGTGTCACCCTCCTTCATAAATCCATTAAAAATACAACACAACTTTATATTATATTTATAAAGTTTCGAACATGAATTTATGAAATTTTCAAAGGCTACGTGAAGTAAATAACACTTGCGGATTAAATTTGTAACCATACATTTCCTCCAACCCTTCATTAGCTTCTCATTTGACTTTAATTATTTAATATGTTGCGTAATGGGTAATTGTCCTCCTGTTCAAAACTTTATTTATGCAATGTACTTCCCTGCAAACTCAATCCGCAACCTGAAAAACATTTACTGATGTGTGGTTGATATCAAGGAATTAAACGCGGTGGTTGAGGTTAATTCTCCAACAGTCCCTCTTAATCGCAACTGCGGCCATTGACACTCCCCAAACACTCTCTGAGAAAAACAAATTTTTCATGTGTTGATGGATTTGGGATGAAAATTGTTATTCTGACTTACAGTGCTGCAACACAATCTCACCATTGTTAACTAATTCTCTTATGAAATGATATTTAGCATCAATGTGCTTTTTCCTCTTGTGAAATACGTAATTATTTGATAATGAAATTGCTGAACTGTCGTTACATAAAATAGTGGTTGTTCCATCTTGTTCATGACATAAATCTCGCAAAACACTTCTCATCCAAACCGCTTGACACATTGATTTTATTGCGATGACATACTCAGATTCTGTTGTTGACAATGATACTATAGGTTTCTTCTTGGAAGCCCATGAAATTGCTCCCGAATCCAAATGAAAAACATATCTTGATTTTCTATTTATGTCATCAACACTTGCTACCCAGTCGTTGTTAGTGTAACCAACCAACCTAAAATCATTTGTTGCAGAGTACAAAATTCCATACTCCTTTCTCCCATTGACATACTTTCCAATGTGTCTCTTGGGTGTCTCCATGAACCTTGACACCAAACTCACTGCATACATTATATTGGGCCTAGTTGCGGTAAAATACATTTGGCTTCCCACCATGGTTTTGTATAATTTCAGATTGACATTGCTGTTGCAATATTCCTTGCTCAACTTCAACCTCATGACAGTTGGAGTTAATGTTGGCTTGATGTTCTGCATATTAAACCTCTTTAAAATGTCTGAAACATACTTTTTTTTAGAGATAAAAATTCCATTTTCTGTTTGGTGCACTTATTTTCCCAAAAAATATCTTATCAACTCCAAGTCAGTCATTTCAAACTCACTTTTCATGACTTCTTTGAAATCATGGATGAGGAAATCATCACTCCTTGTAAAAATCAAATCAGCTGCATACAAAACGACAATAAGAAGCTTATCGTCACTTTCTTTGATGTAGAGATTAGGTTCACCATCACATTTGTCGAACCCATTTTCCATTGAGTAAGCATCTATCCTGCTATACCATGCACGTTGTGCTTGCTTGAACCGATATAGAGATTTTCGTAACCAACACTCTTTGTCTTCTTGGCCTTGTACTCATAACTAGGTGGTTGCGCAACATATACCTCCTCTTTTAGAACTCCATTCAAAAACAATGATTTTACATCCATTTCATACACTTTTCATTTATGTTGCACAATAATCGACAACAGTGTGTGCATTGTCTCCGTCCTCGCGAATGGATTAAATGTCTCTGCATAATATATGCCATGTTGCTGCTTATATTATTTGACAACTAGCCTTGCTTTATGACTTTCAATATTTCCTTCAATGTTGCTCTTGGTCTTATAGACCCACTTCACTCCAATGACTTATTTTTCTTGCGGAAGGTCCACTACCTCCGATGTGTCATTCTTTTATATTGCTACTATTTCTTTATCCATTGCCACAACCCAATTATCTTCTTTGAATGCATCTTCATAGTGTATTGGGTCATCTACATGAAAAAATAATGCAGATAAAGAATTTATACCAACGCTGCTATCAACTTGATCTTTCTCATAAATTTCATTTAAATTTCTGAATTTTGGTCTTCTTATGGTTGCTGAAGATGGGCTTGACATGTCACTTAGTGTTGCGCTTGAAGTATATGGAGTTGTGGATATTTGTGGTGTGCTTGGAGAAGCACATTCTTGGTTGCACAATGTTTTCCTATTATTTGTTTGCAGTGTCACATGTTGACTACTTTGTTGAGCTTCTGTAGGTGGAGGAGGAGTCATCATTGAGGAATTACTTGTTGCTGTCAACTCATATTTTTCTTCATGTGAAATACATGTCTTTACATTGATTGTATTTTTCAAACTTCCATCCCATGCTTCCTCTTCTATGAACTGAACATATTTGTTGATTATTACCCTCTTGGTTGATGGATTGTATAGTTTGTATGCCTTGGATTCATCAGTGTATCCAACAAACATATATTTCTCCCCGTTGTTGTCCAAATTCTTCCTCAACTCATCTGCGACATGTGCATACGCCACACACCCAAACACTCTCATATGAGTGACACTATGTTTTATTCCACTCCATGCCTCTTTATGAACTATATTCATAACACTTTTTCTTAGACACCTATTACTAATATATGTTGTAGAAGTGATATATTTAGCCCAATAATCACTTAGAAAATGCTTTGCCTTCAACCTAATCTTTTCCATTTCCATAATGGTCCTATTCTTCCTTTCTGCGACACCATTTTGCTGAGGTGTTTACCTTGTTGTAAATTGATTCTGAATTCCATGCTCCCTGCCAAAATGTAGGAAGTCATTTGTGATGTATTCACCACCTCTGTCAGTCCTCAACACTTTGATGTAGTGGCCACTTTTCTTCTCAACAAGAGATATGTATCGGTGGAAGAGGTCAAACACTTCACTTTTCATTTTATTGAAGTAAACCCATGTGTTCCTTATGTATTCATCTATGAAAGTAAAAATAGAATAGTTGCCACAAATTGATGGTGTCTTTATTTCTCCACATAAATTTGAGTGGACAATCTCCGAGGGTGTCTTTTCCCTTACTGACTTTCCTACTGGAAATGATTCTTATGTTGTTTTCCCAAGGTACATCCTTCACATAGGCTATCTGGTTTTTCTATGGGTGGAAATCCCTTCATCATGCATTTCCTATGCAAAAAGTTGAAGCCTCCAAAGTTGAGATGAAAAAATATCAAATGCCATAACCAATTTTCATCTTTAATTTCTATTTGAAAGTTTTCTTATGTGACAACTCCTGCATTTCTTTCATCCTTCTGTGAATTCAATGGTACTTGTGCTTGAGCACCTTCTTCCTTCAATTTTGGTTTTAGTTTGTGAGGAAACATTATATTGTTTGTCATCTGAACTTTTGTAATCAATTGTATGCTTGGAGACTTATCCAAAATTGTACATACATCATTTTTGAAAAATACATTGTAGCCCTTTTGCATGAGCTTCCCAATGCTTACGAGGTTATGTTTCAAACCAAGGAAAATATAAACATCTGACATGAACTTCTTCTATCCTTTTGTGGTTAGAATTCCGACTCAACCTTTTCCCATGAAAGATAATTTTCTCTCAATCCCTAATATCACTTCTGATTTTACGCTTTCATCTATATTGGAAAACATTTCTACGTTTCGAGTCATGTGGTTGCTACACCCTGAATCTAAGAACCATACATCCCCTTATTTTTCTTGTGTTACATTACAAGCTAAAAACATGATATCATGGTTCTGATTTTTCTTTATGAAATTTTCACTTAGTGTGTTACTTATGTCATATTTCTTCTTTCTACATTCATTTGCATAATGACCATACTTATTACAATAATGACATTGAATTTGATATTTATCATACCTCTGACCTTGTGCTATATTCTGGCTTGATCCTTGATTTGGATTTTGATTGCTTCCCCTTCCACTTGAACTTGAATGGTTTCTTCTTCCATCTCTGTGTGTGCTTCTTCCTCTACCTCTATAATTTGTTCTTCCTCGACCTCTACCTTGACCAAATGAAACGTGTGTCTTGAAGGCATGCTCCAATGATGAGTTTTTTTCTCTATTCAACCTATGCTCATGAGACATCAATTATGCATGAAGCTCATCCACTGAAAAATGTAAGAGATATCATGTCTCTGCTATGGCCACAAATATGGCATCAAATCCTGTTGGCAGACTTCTTAAAACTTTCTCAACGATTCTGCTTTCCTCAAGTGTCTCACCATGAGACCTGATTTGGGTAACCAACCCCATTGCATGTGTAAAAATGAGTTTACATTCTCAAACTCTTTCATAAAAATTGTCTCAAAATCTCTTCTGAGCATTTTTATTTTTTTTGTCTTCACCTTTCCCATGCCTTGGTAGTTTTTCTAGAGGGTATCCCATGCTTTATTGGACTTCGTTGATGCTGCAACCCTTGGGAAATTACTCCCATGGATTGCTTCAAAAATATAGAAGAGAGCTTTTGAGTCCTTCTTCTTGTTATCTTTCAACACATCCTTTTCTTCTTGTGTTAATGCATTGTATGCTAAAGCATTTGTTGGTTCTTGGAAACCATTTTCCACCAATTTCCAAATGTCTTGTGAGGAAAAAAAAGCCTTCATTGTAATAGTCCAATTATCATAATTTTTACCATTAAACTGTGGTATTTTTGGATTAATCAAGCTTGTCATTGTTGCTGTATTTTTCATGTACAGAAGAACTTTCTTAGTGTGTAAAAACTCTCGCTAAATACCCTCCACAAAAAAAATTCAGATCGCCTTTTAACTTGGTAAAAGCACTTGCTGTAATGAAGGTTTAAACATGCTCTGATACCATGCAAATTTTTAAGAGTTGTTGAAATATGGTAATCTAGACAATAAAATCAAATCATATGAGACTTCCTTTAAATAAAGAGTGGTGGAAATTTAAATTAGTTGACTTCCTCAACTATAATGGAGGAAATGAAATCAAACAAATTACTCACTGTAGAACCTAGTCATTGTAGAACAAAGTAACTTCAAATACATGAACTACATTCCCAAATGTAGGCTGCAGCGCCTTCACCTAGTAAAAACCAAATTCTTAAGGAAATTTAAACTTTACAGGAGTTGAGGAGTAACTCTTTGTAAAAACTAGTAAGGCAAACTAACAAAAAATGGCCAGAATCCGGGCAAAAAGAATTTAAGAAATCTTGTAGTAGCAGTGTTGGAGGAATTGTCGGGAGGGCCAAAAATGGCCAGAATCCTCTCAAAAAGAATTTAAGAAGTGTTGGAGGAATCACCCAGACTGCCAAAAATGATTCGGGAAAAAATAATTCTGGATTTACAAAAATACCCGCTGGATTTTCTTAAAATATTACTTAAATTTCCATGATTTCCAGGGAAAAAAGGCAGTCTAGTTAGACTCCACCAAAATTTGCTCCACTATTTTGTCCATAACACTTGCCGATTAAATCTATAACCATACATTTCTTCCAACTCTTCATTAACTCGTCCTCCTGAATTCCTTTATGTGATGTCCTTCCCTACAAACTGAATCTGCAACCTGCAAAACATTTACAGAGGTGTGGTTGATGTCATATAATTAAATACAACTGTTACAACTGAATCTCTCATTAGCTATAATAGCTGTAGGCTATATTATTTTACTGTCTCTTGTTAAATTATAATGCATGCACTATATACCGGTTTCCCTTCCAAGGGCGGTAAACTTTCTTTCAAAAGAGCTGGTTTCCCACTTAGGGCAGCTTAGTTGTTTATGATAAGCTTGGACATCAAGCCCATTTCTCAGGCTCACACAGGTGAAACTGGCGCAGTTTTGTACTATTATGTTTTATAAATAGAATTAGTTTTACTGAGAAAAAAAAAATCTATAACCATACATTTCTTTCAACTCTTCATTAACTGGTCCTCCTGAATTCCTTTATGTGATGTCCTTCCCTACAAAATGAATCTGCAACCTGCAGAACATTTACAGAGGTGTGGTTGATGTCATATAATTAAATGCAGCTGTTAAGATTAATTCTCCAAAAAAAAAATGTAGCCTAGCAGAGTAACTTCATTTAGGGTCATCGTGGCTAACCTTTGATCAAAATTTTCTTCTGGTGAAATCACAACGAAATCCATGGAAGAATTGTGTAGCTTCATCTCCTCGTTCCATTGGTGAAGATGTTGGAAGCTATGACTTGTAGGGTGAAGCGAGCGATGCATTTCGATTGCATAGATTCAACCTCCTACAAAGGCTTGTGCCAGATAAATGTAACCAATTCACTTTCTCATATCACGTCAATTCAGTATATTGGAATGATATCGACAGATTTAAACACCTGGAAGACTCTTCTCGCCCAAGCAGCTATCAGTCGTAGAAGACCTTGGATCACAATGGAAAGCAATGGTCTAAAAAGGACCCGCGGCTCTCCTTGAAGAAAAATTGGGCAATTCGTTTTAACCACTGAACTCCTCCGTACCAGATCTCAGATCCAGATCTAACTACCCCAGGAATAACCGTAGCCACTGCAACCAACACAGCTTGTTGAAGGAATATTGACCAAACCTAAATTCTATTTTGATGCCTCTCGATTGCAAGACACCCGACACCCCCGATGATTCTCATATCAGATATAATTTCTTTAATGCCTCCTGATTGCAATTCTGTCGGTTTCTGCACAGATCTAAGATTTGTCTCTCACCTCCCTGATCTTCCTTTACCATCCTGCAGACGTAGGCTTAATTGACCACGACCATCGACCAGAAAGAATTCTTCACTTCCTCGAACTCCTCCCCATGTTAGCACTCATCTATGTATTCAGATTCATTGGTGGCCGTATTCTCTCCAACCCTAGGACATCACCCACCTAAAATTATGCGATTCACTAGTGCGAGGAGAGTTTACAGGGTCAGGGCACATGTTGAAACCCTAACCTTATAAATTTTTATACGTCTATATTATTATTATATTTAAATTGAAATATGAAATTTTAATATATCATGATCAGTGAAGCATCGTTATTTTTTTAAACATTATAAATATATTATGATATTTAAAAAAAATATAATATTGTTAATAAAAAATAAAACTGAAATAAATTGAGAAAAAAATATTAATTTTTATAAGTTTTTAATCAAGCCAAATATTATATCGTTATTATTATCAATTTTTTGGTTTATCCCTTTCATATTATATCTTTATTATTAATAATTTTTAATTTACCCAAATACCCTTTACGACATAGTGAAGGCCTAATTTCAATTATTCTACATTATTTTTTGAAATTTTTATTTTATTTCATATTAAACTTTGCACCTTGTTGGAATATTGAAAATTCCAAAATAACAATGGAGAGAGTAATACTCTCCTCTTCAAACACAGAGAAAATATTTAAAATTGCACTTAGAGGAGACAGAGTTTCCACACTTAAAAACTTACTTCTATTTCTTAAAAGAACTATTACAATGATGTTGGACTGCTGCAAACACAGTGCCAGAGGAGACTTCACTATCTCTAAAAGAAAATGCACTGCTGTGCTTGAAAATAAACACTCTGTCTCTACTTAGAAAACGCACTGTTGTGCATAAAACAAGAAATACATTCATTGTGTGTTACATTTTCCTCACGGGCTTTCAGCTTTTATATGCCGCGTATATAAAAATAAAACAATACTTTGTAAAATAAAACTAAACAACAAACCTTTAAACCTCTGATGCACGATGACGAACCGAACTCGATGAACCAAGATTTAAATCCGCCCTAAGAATGAATCGGGTCCGGACTTCAAAACACAAATGGGCCTAACAAAAGAGTTCCGATCACGATTGAAAAGTCAGACGCGATTTAACAAATAAACTATGCCATATAAAATGGCGTCGGGTCTGGTTGTAAAACAAAACACAGCGACCAAAAGAAAATTTCTGATTGCCGATTGAAGCACGGATGTGATGGGAAAAAGTTAAATCCGTTGCATAATAGTGGATCGGATCCGCCATTTCAAATTTCAATCGGGCCAAATAAACAAAGGCCTCCGATGCGATATTGCGATCGGGCCTAAGACAAAAGGTTGTGATTCAATACTTGCGATTGTATAATAACATGTCGCATGGTCTATGGGATCAGCAGACCTCGGCATTTGGTGGAGGGCGATTATTAAAATAAAACGATTGTGATTGTGTTCATCGCATCGGCCCAAAACAAAACAAAAGAGTTTTGTCTATTATGTGAGTTCGTTCCGCTTGCGGAACTCGCCACATCAACAAGACACTATTCCTCCTGTGGGGACCACGAGGTTTAAAACTAAAACGCCCGTGTACAAAAAATGCTTGATTGTTTGAAAAGATAAAAGTACTCTGTTTTGCCAAAAAAAACAGAGACTGTCCCTGAACAATTTAAAAGACTGTCTTTCAAATAAAAGACTGCGCCAATTCCAACAAAACCTGAATTGACTATTCACTGCATTTAGAAAGTGGCTGGAGGACATAAAACTGGAGAATAAAAATAGAAAGTGGCACTGCACAGCCACTGTTGAAAGTAACATTTCAACACCCCCTTACTTTCAACTGTTGGGTTATCGGTCATACCCAGGAATTTTCTCAAAAATTTGAAACTCTTTTGTCCCAATGGCTTGGTCAAAATGTCTGCAAAATGCTCCTTAGTTCTGCAGTGTTCCAAAACAATTTCTCCATTGTTTACCAATTCTCTAATGTAATGCAATTTTGTGTCAATGTGTTTTTTCCTCTTGCGAAACACAGAATTCTTAGATAATGAAATAGCTAAGCTATTGTCACAAAAAATCACTGTTCCTTTTGTCTGCTCTTGGCACAAACTCCTTAACATCCTCCTCATCCAAATTTCTTGACATGCTACTGCTGTAGCTGCCACATATTCTGCCTCCGTTGTAGACAATGCTACAATAGGCTATTTTTTAGAAGCCCATGAAATGGCTCCTGAACCCATGTGAAAAAGATAACCTGAAGTGCTCTTCCGATCATCTACACTTCTAGCCCAATCACTGTCAGTGTATCCAACTAGATCTGAACATTCTGAAGCAGTATATAAAATACCAAACCTTTTAGTACCTTTAACATACCTCAGAATTCTCTTCGTTGCCTTCCAATGTGCATCCTTTGGCTTCTCCATGAATCTGGAAATTAAACTAACAGCATGCATTATGTCCGGCCTAGTTGCAGTCAAATACATGAGGCTGCCAACTATGCTCTTGTACAAGCTAGGATCAAAATCCTTGCTGCTGTCCTCTTTGCTGAGTTTTAATCCCATCACTATGGGAGTGATTGCTGCTTTGCTTTCCTGCATGTTAAATCTTTCCAACACTTCATTAGCATATTTTCCCGTGAGATAAAAATCCCATTTTCATCTTTTTCTACTTCTATTCCCAATAATTATTTCAACAAACCCATGTCAGTCATTTCAAATTCTTCTTTCATGATTGTTTTAAAATTTTCAATAAGGTAATCATCATTACCTGTGAAAATAACATCATCAACATACAAAAACACAATCAATATTTTTCCATATTTTTCTTTGATGTAGAGGGTGGGTTCTCCTCACACTTTTCAAAACCATTTTCCAGTAGATAGGATTCTATCCTACTATACCACACTCTTGGCGCTTGCTTCAGCCCATAAAGAGCTTTCTTCAACTTGCACACTTTGTGCTCTTGGCCTTTCTTTTCTTAGCCGAGAGGTTGTTCAATGTAAACCTCTTCCATTAACACTCCATTTAGGAATGCTAACTTCACGTCCATTTGGTAAACTTTCCACTTGTTTTGTGCTGCTATGGACAACGCTACTCTCACGGTTTCCATTCTAGAAACCGGTGCGAACGTTTTGTCATAATCTATCCCATGCTTCTGCTTATATCCCTTGACAACAAGTCTGGCCTTGTGTCTCTATTTTTCCTTCAGCATTACTCTTGGTCTTGTAGACCCATTTAACTCCAATGACATCTTTACCTTTTTGGAGTTCAACCAAATCCCAAGGCTTGTTCCTTTCAATGGCATTAATCTCCTCATCCATAGCTTCTATCCATTTCTTATCCTTAATATCTTCTTCAAAGTGGATAGGGTATTTAACATGACAATATAAAGAAAACAAAGAATTGATGCCTTCATTTGCTGCCTCTTGTGAATAAATGTCATTCAAATTTTGAACTTCTTACCTCTTTCATGAGGTGTGCAAATGCCTGAAGAGGCACTTGTATTTCCTCCTTGTGGTGTGCTTGGAGAAGCACCTTCATTTCTCCTCAAGGGTGTGCTTTGCTTCTCTTGTGTTGGTGCTGCTGTTTGGGGATGTATTTCAGCCAACTCATCATCATTTTCATCACGAGATAAACAATGTTTAAGATTCACTGTTTTCTCTATGCTTCTATCCCAAGCTTTCTCTTCAATGAACTGAACATCTCTACTCACAATAAACTTCTTGGTGGATGGGTTGTATAACTTGTAAGCCTTGGATTCCTCACTGTATCCAATGAAAATAAATTTCTCCCCCTTGCTGTCCAACTTCTTCTTTAGCTGATCCGGTATGTGTGCATAAGCCACACATCCAAAAACCTTCATGTGTGTGACACCTTGCTTTGTGCCACTCCATGCCTCTTCCAGCACTTTGTTCATCACTTCTTTTGTAGGACACCTATTCAAAATGTACGCTGCAAAATGTACAGCTTTAGCCCAATAATCATTAGGAAAATGCTTTTCCTTTAACATACTCCTCACCATGTCCATTATGGTTCTATTCTTCCTTTCGGCTACTCCATTTTTCTACGGAGTATATCTTGTTGTAAACTGCTTATAAATACCATTTTCTCTACCAAAACGTAGAAAATCTTTAGAGATATAGTCACCTTCTCTATCAGTCCTTAGGAATTTGATGTGCAGCCCACTTTGGTTTTCAACAAGTGCTTTGAAATTGCAGAACCTTTCAAACACTTCGCTTTTGTTTTTCAAAAAATAAAACCAAGTTTTTCTTGTAAAATCATCTATGAATGTTAACATGTAGTGGTTGCTAGCAAGCGGTGGAGTTTGCATCGGTCCACACAAATTTGAGTGGACAATCTCTAAGGGTGCCTTTGCCCTTATATTTTTCCCAGAAGGAAAACTTTCTCTATGTTATTTCCCCAAGATACAACCTTCACAAAGGTTGTCCAGTTTCTCTATCAATGGTAAACCTCTTACCATTCCTTTTTTGTTCAACAAGTTAAGACCTCCAAAGTTGAGATGTCCAAATCTCAAATGCCACAACCAATTTTCATCTTTTGGTTCACTTTGGATAGCCTCTTGTGCCACTGCTGCTTTATTTTCTTCATTTTTCAGATCTGCTCTCATTCTGAGAGGAAACATCATGTTCCTTGTCATCTTTACTTCAACAATACATTTTTTGCTGGGTGGTTTGTCCATGATGGTACAAACATCATCCTCAAAAAAGACATTGTACCCCTTTTGGACAAGATGTCAAATACTTAAGAGGTTACACTTCATTCCTGGAACATAATAAACATCTGCTATGGATTTCTTTGCACCTTTCCTTGTTAGAACATTTACATTTCCTTTTCCCATAACAAAAACTTTGCTTTCAGTTCCTAGTGTGACTTGTGACTTCACACTCTCATCTAACATGGAAAACATTGACTTCACACTCTCATCTAACATGGAAAACATTGCTATATTTTCTGTCATATGGTTACTACAACCAAAGTCTAAAAACCATAAGTCTTCATTATTTTCTTCAGCCATATTACAAGCTAAAAACAAATTATCTTGGCTAATAGTTTCTCTAGTGAAATTTTCACTATTTCTACTTCCCATTTCATGCTGCTTCTTTCTACATTCATTAGCATAATGACCATATTTTTTACAATAGTGACATTGGACATTGGGCTTATCATACCTCTATCCTTGAGCATTCTGCTGAACACTTTGTTGGCTGCTTCCTTGGCCTTGATGCTGATTTGGATTGCCTCCCCTTCCTTGAGCATTTGCTGGACTGTTCCTTCCACCTCTGTTTTGGCTTCTGCCTCTTCCTCTCTTGTTTCCTCTGCCTTGCCCTCTTCCTCTTCCGAAAGACATCTGGGCCTTAAAGGCATGCTCCAGAGATGATTTTTCACTCCTACACAATCTCTGCTCATGAGTCATTAGTGATGCATGTAGCTAATCCACTTTGAACTTTGTGAGATTCTTAGTCTCCTCTATGGTGGTGACAATCACATCGAATCTTGAGGGTAGAATCCTCAAGATTTTTTCCACAATCCTCTTGTCTTCAAGAGTCTCTCCATGAGATCTTATTTGTGTGACCATTCCAATCACATGAGTGAAGAATGAGTCAATATTTTCTGACTGTTTCATACAGAGAGTTTCAAATTATTTTCTCAGAAACTAAAGTTTTGTTGTCTTCACTTTTCCATGCCTTGACAGGCTGTCTTGAGAGTTTCCCATGCTTCTCTTGATCTCTTGGCTGCTGCTATGCTTGGGAAACACACTCTCATGCACTGCTTGATACAATAAGAAGAGAGCCTTGGAGTCTTTCTTCCTATTTCTTTTCAGCAACTCTTTCTCTGCCTGAGTTAAATCTTCAAACTCTTCTTCATTTTTGGGCTCTTCAAAGCCATCCTCAAAAAATTCCCATAAGTCTTGAAAAGTAAATAAAGCTCTCATAGTTATTGACCAGTTGTCATAATTTTTCCCATTAAATAGTGGAAGGTGGATATTTCCCATACCCATACCAGTGCTGGCTCCAGCCATTCTACACTCTTAACTATGATTCAAAAAAACTTGACTGTGTATTTAAAATAGCTTACTGTTCTGCAACAGTAAGACAATAAACTATATAGAGAAATACCTTGAATTATTTTTGGCTGAGTCTTCACACTGCTAGAGAAGCTACTGCAACAAATAACTCCTTCCTTAAGCTTCTTTGATCTTCAAAGAGCCTCGAATAGCTCTAATACCATGTTGGAATATTGAAAATTCCAGAATAACAATGGAGAGAGTAATGCTCTCCTCTTCAAACACAGAGAAAATATTTAAAATTGCACTTACAGGAGACAGAGTTTTCACACTTAAAAACTTAATTCTATTTCTTAAAAAAAACTATTACAATGATGTTGGACTGTTGCAAACGTAGTGCCAGAGGAGACTTCACTGTCTCTCAAAAACAATGCACTGCTGTGCTTGAAAATAAACATTCTGTCTCTACTTAGAAAACACACTACTGTGCATAAAAAAAGAAATACATTCACTGTGTGTTACATTTGCCTCACGGGCTTTCAACTTTTATATGTCGTGTATATAAAAATAAAACAATACTTTGTAAAATAAAACTAAACAACAAACCTTTAAACCTCCGATGCGCGATGACGAACCGGACGCGATGAACCAAGATTTAAATCCGCCATAAGAATGAATTAGGTTCGGACTTCAAAACACAAATGGGCCTAACAAAAGAGTTCCGATTGCGATTGAAAAGTCAGACGCGATTTAAAAAATAAACTACGCCATATAAAATGGCATCGGGTCCAGTTGTAACACAAAACACAACGACCAAAAGAAAAGTTCCAATTGCCGATTGAAGCACGAATGCGATGGGAAAAAGTTAAATCCGTTGCATAATAGTGGATCGGGTCCGCCATTCAATACTTGCGATTGTATAATAACATGCCGCGTGGTGTAACTCTCGGGTTGACAATGGCATATTCCTTGGATATTATATAAGGAGAAAATCTTGCAACTGCTACAATAATCGACTACGAAAAATAATAGAAAGAATTGATGTAAATATTGATGAAGTATTCGAGAAAGAGAAATTGAATTCCATGAAGAAGAACCTATACTTAATGAATTTGAAGAAGAACCTCCAAAAGAAGAAAAATATCAAGAACCTAAAAAGGAACCTTA
Organism: Pinus albicaulis; assembly: GCA_034641835.2. Lineage (NCBI taxonomy): Eukaryota > Viridiplantae > Streptophyta > Pinopsida > Pinales > Pinaceae > Pinus > Pinus albicaulis. Next base: position 1,695,840,465 of record CM076578.1, read on the forward strand.
AAAAACTCTTTCAAAGATAAATTTCCTTCAAAAACACTATATGGAAAAACAAATTATTATAAATGTAGACGAGGTAATGCAAACTCGACGAAGGATGAAAAGTGCACCAAGGAAAGATGGTGCTGCTCTCTTATCTATGATAGAACCAAAAAAAATTACTCAAGCAAGGATCCTCATTCGATAAAGGCCATGGAAGAAGAAATGTCTCAAATTGAGAAGAATGAAAAATGGGAGCTGGTACCTCATCCAGAAGATAAAAATATAATTGGAACCAAATGGTTATTCAAAAACAAGATGAATGAATATGGACAAATAATCATAAATAAAGCAAGACTCGTTTGGAAGGATACTCACAAATTGAAGGAATTGACTTTCAAGAAACCTTTGTACAAGTAGCCCGATTAGAAGCCATAAGGATGTTTTTGGAATTTACTTGCTCGAAAGGATTCAAGTTTTATCAAATGGATGTAAAATCAACATTTCTAAATGGATAACTCAAAGAAGAAGTTTGCATGGTGCAATTGGAAGTGTTTGACCTAGCTGGAGGTAATGAATTTGTATGCATGTTGAAAAATTCTCTATATGGATTAAAACAAGCTCCTAGAGCTTGGTATGCAAAATTGGATCACTATATACAATAAGAAGTTTTCAAAAAGGAAGTGGCAAGAAGTAATGTCTACATGAACATCGGTAAGGATAAATTATTGATCACTATAATTGTATATGTTGATGATCTATTTTTTGTCAGCTTTGATGATGGGATGAGCCATTAATTTTCTCTAAATATGTAAAAAAGGTTCAAAATTTAAATGATTGATGAGTTATCCTACTTTCTTGGGATACAAGCAGCTCAAAAGACTGCAACCATTTTTATATCTCAAGAAAAATATCTTAAAGTCATACTTAAAAGATATGGGATGGAAGATTGTAAACCTATGAGCACAACGATGACCACAAATTGCAGATTAAGCAAAGATGATGATTACCCTCTAATAGATGAAACTCTTTGCAGGTCAATCATTGGAGCACTCTTATACTTAACAGCTACAAGGTCAGATATTATGTAAGTAGTGGGAATGGTGACGAGATTTCAGTCACCTCCTAAACAATCACATCTTGCAGCTGTGAAGCATTAGGGGAATTTTGAGGTCTAAAATGGGCCTCATAAGAAAAATGTACAACAAAAATAAACTTTATAAAAACCAATAGGATTCAAGATGATGATGTCAACCATGGGGGATGATTCAACATTTTTTAAATAAAAGGGTAGAAATATTAAAAAATAATAAAATAATAAAACTACTTTTTCAACTCGTATTTTCAACTTATCTCCCAAAATTTTTACTCAAATTTCGAGTGGGAGTACTCGTTGGATGTGAAATTTAATTCCTCATCCAAGGAGTACCCATGTTGCATACTTTCGATGAACTCTACTACACGAAAAATGAGAAATACATAAAAAAAATGTGATTGTAATCACGTTTTTTTATGTATTTCTCATTTTTCGTGTAGTAGGACCCATCAAAAGTATGAAACATGGGTATTCCTTGGATGGGGAATTAAATTTCGCATCCAATGAGTACTCCCGCTCGAGATTTGAGTAAAAACTTTGGGAGATATGTTGAAAATATGAGTTGAAAGAGTAGTTTTTCCATTTTTCCCTCTAAAATTTGATGATGTCATCAAATCTTATTTGATTTTTTCCATTATTATTTTATAATTTCCTTAGGAGGTCCATTTTAGACCTCAAGATTCCCCTAATGAGAATCCTAAAATAATTGAAAGGAACTTCTGATTTTATTCTTTCGTATCCCAAGAGTTCAACTCATACTATGAAAACCTACACCGATGTTGATTGGTCTAGAAGCATGGATGATTGAAAAAGTAACAGCAGAAATGTATTCATCATGGGAGATTGTTCAGTATCTTGGCTCAGTAAAAAACAATCATCTATATCCCTTTCTACAACTGAAGCTGAATATATACCTGCTGCAGATTGTTGTTGTACACAAATACTATGGGTGATGGAAGCTTTGAAATATTTCAACATAGAAACTAAAAAACCAATCACCATATATTATGACAACACTAGTACCATCAGTCTTAGCAAGAATCCAATGATGCATTTAAGTGAAAAACATATTCCAATTAAATATCACTTTCTTCATGAATAGTTTGCTGAACACAATATCAAGTTGGAATACATTAATACAAAAAATAAAATTGCATATATCTTCACCAAACCCCTTCCATGAGAAGCATTTGAACATCTTCGCCAAAACATGGGGGTTATTGCTCTTGCATGACATTAAGTAGAAACCTTCATGAATAAGTAGCATGAAATGGAGAGCAGTTTGATAGGGGGAGTACTTGGATACCCCATTTTCCATTGATGTCAACGAGTGAGAGGATGGAAGAATATTTCCAACAATGACAAAGGGGGAGATTGGTGGTAAATAATTTTCATTGATGGTAATAGACTTGATAATCTCTCCTAATGAATACCACAATATCACCACACTAGATGACCCTCATACTGCCCAACTGATATTTTACAATAAATTTTTTAAAGTGAGTCAAAATAAAAAATATTTTTTCACCATCTTAGGGTCATTATTTCACAATGAGCCTTATACCGTCTGAAAGAGTATTGTTTCCTCTTTCCAAAATTCCCTCACATACCTCCAAATTCCCAGTGGTTAGGGAGAAATTGAATTTTTAATTCAAGAGGTATATATTCATGTATTAGGTCGACTTCACTTTAGATACTCATGTCGGCATGCCCATAAGTGTCATGTATCTTCACTTCGGCATTGAAAATCTCTATATATTAGAGATTGTTTCACATTTTTTTTTCAAGGTTTCAGACAAGACATGAAGCATAACAGTCACAAGTTCACAACCCGTGAACTTTGAAGAATAATACAAGAAATATTGAATAAGGAGGAGCTCAGACTATAGATTTTGAATAAGGGATTATGTATTTTAGACTGTGTAAATTAATAATACCTTCAGCACTGCGATCACTGTGTATTTGGGACAGTGGAGAATAGTGAAAACTTCAAGACTGTGGTCACTGTGTATTTCAGACTATGGAGAAAAGTGGCATCTTTAGGATTACGTTCACTCTGTATTTTTTACAGTGGTAGAATAGTGACACCTTCAAATTGTGGTTTCTATGTGGCCATTGGACTGTGGATTCATAACATTTTAGAATATGGTGGCAGTGTTACATTAGACCCTTGTTGCATCATTCAAACAGTATCAACTCACCTTGTTTTTGGTAATGATGTAATCTCTTGGATAGTGGAAACCAAGGTGATTGAGCAGTGGAGTCGACATATGTATCCTTGGGGTTATTTTACTGGTTAAGAACATTCAAATAAGTATCATTCTCATTTCATATCAAAAGAAGATAAAAATGATCAGTATCCTGAGGGTAGGTGCCCCTAAATGTAAGGTCGGTGCCTTGGAAGGGATAGTGTCGAAGCTCTAGAGGTAGAAGCCTCATCGAAGTCCAAGTTGGTGCTTGGCAATAGTTTGGTGCCCGAAGCATTGAAGGGTAGGTGCCCTCAAATTTTTATTATACTCAAGTATTTGTAAAAGGACTAATGTTCCTGTTGATTCGTAATAAAATTATTATTATACATTTCTCTGATCTCAATTCTAGAGATTCTAACTGGTAAAAATAACAATTGAAAAGGAATATTGATTCACCCCTCTCCGAGTATTTCCAACAAATCCTTCAATATTATCAACAATCCAATTTTTTTAGAAAAAAAGGTAGACTTCATGCAAGTTATGATTACACTGGCTTCATTTTGGACAAGGCCACTTTACAAGCTTCCTTCTTCCACTGATGACACTGCCTTATATGATCTTAATTGTGAAGATTCTAATTGGTAAATGTAACAATTGAAAATGGATACTGGTTCACCCCTCTCCGAGTATTTCCAAGAAATCCTTCAATCTTATCAACAATCCAATTTTTTTAGAAAAAAGGGTATACTTCATGCAAGTTATGATTACACTGGCTTCATTTTGGACAAGGCCACTTTAGAAGCTTCCTTCTTCTTGAAACTCCTCAACCTAAGACATAGAAGTTAGATATTACTATGCAATATGTCTGCCATCATAACTTTTAATTACAAGGCTTCTCAAATGTAACCTGGAGTTCCACAACACAAATTGGAATTTTTTATTAGCAATGACATTTTTTTAAGACCATGTCATGGGTTATTAGGCCCTATACAAATATCTTTGAGCCCTTTTAGCTTTATGCAATAAAATTGGGTTTTATTTTGTCTTTTTCATCAGACTCAAACTGAGGTTTCTCATATTGGAGCCCACTTGGATATTTCTTCCTTTCCTATAATTGGTATGAAGAATATTGTTTACCTTATCACCAATATTGTTTATCCGATTTACAATATCTAAGCTGACACTGGGCTTTAATTAACATCCCATTCTCATTTATGGTTCAATAAACTCCCTTTACCATAACTACACTTGACAAACCATTCACCAAAGCCGGATTCTGGGTAGCCCTTATACTGCGACAACTAGCAGAGAGCATAATATGCATGGAGAAATATCCTCCCTCACAACTATTAATGGAGAGCATGCAAAATATAATAGAAGAACTCAATACCGCAATTTTTCTTTAGTAAAAATTGTTCCACTTCATCCAAACATTATGTTGTATATATCAATGTCGTCTTTCAACTATGGAGATGATAAATCTTAATATAAATCCTATTCAAATATAAGGATACCCTAATAATCAACCTATATAGATATTTAAAAATATCAAGCAAAACATCATTTCTAACCAAGATGAACACCAATCCGTCTCATAATTGTCCTAAAAAGAACACCAATTCACCTCTTATGTGTTCTTAGAAGAACATCGATGTACCTTTGAACTATCCTGAGAAGGAAATCAATACAATTATGAAATGTCCTGAGAAGAACACCAATCCAATTCTGAACTATCCTCGGAAGAACACTCATCCAACTTTGAACTGTCCTCCCCAACTAGAAGATAGGACATAGAAAATGAAAGAAAATATACTATATCAAACATCATTCCTCATTCTATGAAAGGTATATATGCTGTAGAATTTGTGGACGTAATTCAACTGGTTGCCTTTGCATCACTTATAATGGATATTGTTGCAAGTCTAGAGCATGTCATATAAGCTGTACACGAGCTCAAAAATCTTACAGCCTTTAAAACTTATGATTCTACAATGTTTATAGTTGTGGAAAACCTTGAGAGTGTGCCATGAAATCAAAAAATGTATGTTTTCATGTACTGCAATTCTTAGATACTTAAAAATGACGCGAGTTTGGGTGGAGAGGGAATCATTTTCAGCCATATGTTGTTAGAAATATTAAGGGAGCCATATATATTGAACAAAAAACAAAAATTGCATGCTATATTATTGAGCACAAAAAATATTACATACATAGTTGTAGATCACAAGCTTCTAGGTGACAAGATCCAAGGAAGGTGGATCTATGACTCATAGAAAACTCACACACATAGGGAAACAACTACTTCTAGATTGATGCCTAGGGAATCACGATGAAAAACTATGACAACTTGGAAGTCATGGAAGCATTACTTCCAATGCCCTCCCTTAATGCTTACATGACAAAAATAGAAAAGTAGACATTACCACAATGCATGAATCTCTATCAAATTTTCTTGGTATAGTCATCACTAGCACTCATATCCACTCTGAATTCTTACGACTTCTACTCTTTTCTTCACCACACTTTTGATCTTCCCACTTTATTCATTTAAGACATAACAGCTTCAGAACATCGTTGACGTACTTTGCAGAATCGATGTTTATCAACCTCCTGGAGCTCAACAGGCTAGTCTGGATATGGAACCATCCTATGGAACTGCCACCATCTGTTGAATATATGGTGTTACACTATATTCACTAGTTATCTAGGATAAAAATCTCGATAATAAATGTCTTCAACAGAAAATTATACTACTTGATCATGTATAAATAACTTGTACTGATGCTCCCGGAACATGACGAGTCACACCAGCTTGACCTTATTAAGAACTACCTATGACTAATGCTCCAAGAGCATGACCTGTCACACTAGTTGTTGAATAATTGGCTTGTTCTTTGTGGTTCTACATATAGTCCATTTCACAAATCGTGGAACAACAATGTAGACTTCTATGTCACCCTCCTTCATAAATCCATTAAAAATACAAAACAAATTTATATTATATTTATAAAGTTGCGAACATGAATTTTTGAACTATTCAAAGGTTGCGTGAAGTAAATAACACTTGCGGATTAAATTTTTAACCATAAATTTCCTCCAACCCTTCATTAGCTTCTCATTTGAATTTAATTATTTCATATGTTGTGGAATGGGTAATTATCCTGCTGTTCAAAACTTTTTTTATGCAATTGACTTCCTTGCAAACTCAATCTGCAACCTGAAAAGCATTTACTGATGTGTGGTTGATATCAGGTAATTAAATGCAGTGGTTGAGATTAATTCTCCAACAGTCTCTCTTAACTGCAACTGCCGCCATTGACCCTCCCGAAACAATCTCTGAGAAAAACAAAATTTTCATGTGTCGATGGATTTGTGATGCAAATTATTCTTCCGACTTGTAGTGCAGCAACACAATATCACCATTGTTAACTAATTCTCTTATGAAATGATATTTAGCATCAATGTGCTTTGTCCTCTTGTGAAAGATGTAATTATTTGATAATGCAATTGTTGAACTGTCGTCACATAAAATGGTGGTTTTTCCATCTTATTCATGACATAAATCCCACAAAATCCTTCTCATCCAAACTGCTTGACACATTGATTTTGTTATGACGACACACTTAGATTCTGTTGTTGACAATGATACTATCGGTTGCTTCTTGGAAGCCCATGAAATGGATCCCAAATCCAAATGAAAAACATATCTTGGTGTTCTCTTTATGTCATCAACACTTCCTCCCTAGTCACTGTTAGTGTAACCAACCAACCTAAAATCATCTATTGTAGAGTACAAAATTCCATAATTATTTTTCCCATTGACATACTTTAAAATTCTTTTTGCTGCTTGCCAATGTGTCTCTTGGGTGTTTCCATGAACCTTGAAACCAAACTCACTGCATACATCCTGTTCCTTGTCATCTTTAGTTCAGCAGTACATTGTTTGCTAGGTGGTTTGTCCATGATGGTAGAAACATCATCCCCAAAAAAGACATTGTACCCCTTTTGGACAAGCTGTCAAATACTTAAGAGGTTACACTTCATTCCCGGAACATAATAAACATCTGCTATGGATTTCTTTGCACCTTTCCATGTTAGAACATTTACATTTCCTTGTCCCATAACAGAAACTTTGCTATCAGTTCCTAGTGTGACATGTGACTTCACACTCTCATCTAACATGGAAAACACTGCTATATTTCCTGTCATATGGTTACTACAACCGGAGTCTAGAAACCATAAGTCTTCATTCTTTTCTTCAGCCATACTACAAGCTGAAAAAAAATTATCTGGGCTGATATTTTCTCTAGTGAAAATTGCACTAGTTCTACTTCCCATATCATGCTGCTTATTTCTACATTCATTAGCATAATGACCATATTTTTTACAATAGTGACATTGGAAATTGGACTTATCATATCTCTATCCTTGAGCATTCTACTGACCACTTTTCTGGCTGCTGCCTTGGCCTTGATGCTGATTTGGATTGCTTCCCCTTCCTTGAGCATTTGCTGGACTATTCCTTCCACCTCTGTTTTGGCTTCTCCCTTTTCCTCTCTTGTTTCCTCTGCCTTGCCCTCTTCCTCTTCCGAAAGACATCTGGGTCTTAAAGGCATGCTCCAGAGATGAGTTTTCACTCCTACCCAATCTCTGCTCATGAGTCATCAGTGATGCATGTAGCTCATCCACTGTGAACTTTGTGAGATCCTTAGTCTCCTCTATGGTGGTGAAAATCACATCAAATCTTGAGGGTAGACTCCTCAAGAGTTTTTCCACAATCCTCTTGTCTTCAAGAGTCTCTCCATGAGATCTTATTTATGTGACCATTCCAATCACATGAGTGAAGAATGAGTCAATAGTTTCTGACTCTTTCATACAGAGAGTTTCAAAGTCTTTTTTCAGCAACTGAAGTTTTGTTGTCTTCACTTTTTCCATGCCTTGATAGGCTGTCTTGAGATTTTCCCATGCTTCTCTGGATCTCTTGGCTGCCGCTATCCTCGGAAACACACTCTCATGCACTGCTTGATACAATAAGAAGAGAGCCTTGGAGTATTTCTTCCTATTGCTTTTAAGCAACTCTTTCTCTGCCTGAGTTAAATCTTCAAACTCTTCTTCATTTGCTGGCTCTTCAAAGCCATCCTCAAAAAATTCCCATAAGTCTTGAGAAGTAAATAAAGCTCTCATAGTTATTGACTAGTAGTCATAATTTTTCCCATTAAATAGTGGGAGGTGGATATTTCCCATACCCATACCAATGCTGGCTCCAACCATTCTACACTCTTAACTATGATTCAAAAACACTTGACTGTGTATTTAAAATAGTTTACTGTTTTGCAACAGTAAGATAATAAACTATATAGAGAAATACCTTGAATTCTTTTTTGTTGAGTCTTCACACTGCTGGAGAAGCTGCTGCAACAAAGAACTCCTTCCTTAAGCTTCTTTGATCTTCAAAGAGCCTGGACTAGCTTTGATACCATGTTGGAATATTGAAAATTCCAGAATAACAATGGAGAGAGTAATACTCTCCTCTTCAAACATAGAGAAAATATTTAAAATTGCACTTACAAGAGACAGAGTTTTCACACTTAAAAACTTACTTCTATTTCTTTAAAAAAACTATTACAATGATGCTGGACTGTTGCAAACGTAGTGCCAGAGGAGACTTCACTGTCTCTCAAAGACAATGCACTGCTGTGCTTGAAAATAAACACTCTGTCTCTACTTAGAAAATGCACTGCTGTGCATAAAACAAGAAATACATTCACTGTGTGTTACACTTGCCTCACTGGCTTTCAGCTTTTATATGCCGCGTATATAAAAATAAAACAATACTTTGTAAAATAAAACTAAACAACAAACCTTTAAACCTTCAATGCGCGATGACGAACCGGACGCGATGAACCAAGATTTAAATCCTCCATAAGAATGAATCAGGTCCGGACTTCAAAACACAAATGGGCCTAACAAAAGAGTTCCGATCGTGATTGAAAATTTGGATGCGATTTAAAAAATAAACTATGCCATATAAAATGGCGTCAGGTCCGGTTGTAAAACAAAACACAACGATCAAAAGAAAAGTTCTGATTGCCGATTGAAGCACGGATGCAATGGGAAAAAGTTAAATCTGTTCCATAATAGTGGATTGGGTCCGCCATTTCAAATGTCAATCGGGCCAAATAAACAAAGGCCTCTGATGCGATATTGCGATCAGGCCCAAGACAAAAGGTTGCGATTCAATACTTGCGATTGTATAATACCATGCCGCGTGGTCTATGGGACCAGCGGACCTTGGCATTTGGTGGAGGGCGATTATTAATATAAAGCGATTGCTATTGTGTTCATCGCATCGGTCCAAAACAAAACACAAGAGTTCTTTCTATTATGTGAGTTCGTTCCGCTTGCAGAACTCGCCACATCAACAAGACACTGTTCCTCCTGTGGGGACCATGGGGTTTAAAACTAAAACACCCACGTACAAAAAATGCTTGACTGTGTGAAAAGATAAAAGTACTCTGTTTTGCCAAAAAAAACAGACACTGTCCCTGAACAATTTAAAAGACTGTCTTTCAAATAAAAGACTGCGCCGATTCCAACAAAATCTGAACTAACTATTCACTGCGTTTAGAAAGCGGCAGGAAAACATAAAACTGGAGAATAAAATAGAAAGCAGCTCTACACAGCCACTATTGAAAGTAACATTTCAACACACCCTTCACTACACCTTTGCCCCCATTGGTCACAAAAGAATCATATTTAATTTTGGATATTTAACTTTTCAAACTTCATGGGCAGGAAAACGATATTTTTCATTTGAATTTAAATCTAACGGTCACTATTGGCGCCATAATTCTGGAATTTTGCGTTTTAGTTAGAGTTGGCGTAAATTTTCAAAAGGTGATGAGTTAGAAACGTCCACAAATAATATATTTGTTCACCTATATTCCCGCATAAAAACACACGCCCCTTTTCCTATTTTCAGTCCTAGGACCTCCATATTCATACCCACAAAAACGCTGAATTTTATCACCATGTCAATGTTAAAGCTCGAGATACATGCACCCCATCTCTGTAAAGGTCCTTTTGGCACGATTGGATACAATGATTTTTAAGATGATACACCTTACCTCGACTTGGGGGGTATTTACTTCATTCTCAATAACTTGTAATTTAAGTTTTGAACTTTGATTTTTTAATGCAAACAAGTAATTGCCTACTATAGCGAATCTAAAATACTTAGTGTTTGGTATACAACATGGTAGGAACTTAGGAATCCTCAGTAATGACATATAAGAAGATATGCGGTAGACTCAAACAGGTTCAACATGGTTTGAAGTAAAACAGTGGCAGTCGTCTGGCCTGTGTTTGCAAGCTTTGTGACGCTCTCTACACAGTTATCTGAAAGTTTGTCAAAGGCGGATCAAAGGTCGGGTGACAGCAACATCGACATTGCAATGAACGGACCACAGAACTCTGCAACTGAATATTCTGAAAAATGGAACGTGTTTAGAAAATTGAACAAAATCCTCACACTGAAAAGCATTTTAAAAAAAATTTCTAGAGATTTTTTGCAGTTGCGAAAGGATGACCCGCGGAGAGTTATGCACGCAATCAAAGTAGGGCTTGCATTATCAGTAGCATCCCTGTTCTATCTAACAGATAAATTATTTCATAGCGTCGGTAAAAATGCCATCTGGACTATCATGACTGTTGTGGTAGTTCTTGAATTTACCGCAGGTAACTTGCATTGTTTTTTAATTTTCAAAACTTGTGCAGATTACCACATTTGTTTTCCAGATGATCAATATATGTTATGACAGAGCTCATGTGGCTTCTTGGCCCATATTAGAAAATGATAAAAAATAGCTTTATTTGAACTTACAGCAAAAACTCTTGCATGTCTGGTTTAATCTTGGTTGAAATATTTTACTGCAGGTGCTACTCTGAGTAAGGGCTTGAATAGAGCAATCGGTACATTCCTAGCAGGCACTCTTAGCGTATTTGTAGGGTTCATAGCAGATACGTTCACGGGTCTAGGAGAGCGCATTGCCATCATCTTTTCATGTTTTCTTTTAGGTAGACTGTTATTTTTAAGAATTTTTCATAGATAAAAGAACATAATAAATTTTATTAAAATAATGAGAAATATAGAACCATTCCCACTCTGGTTGATTCTAATTTTGCAGTATTTTACTACTTCACGTTGTGCGTGTCTTACCTTTTTGGGAAGTAGAAATTATAGTTCATTTCGATTCTTGATATATGATAAATGCTCTAGTGAAAGTATTGATAAGTGAAGTTCTTCCCTACATATCCAGTGGCAGTATTGATTCTTTTTTGTGGATGTATTATTATCTTTTCTATATAGGTTTAAATTCCTTTAAATTTCATCGAGTGACCTAATGAGATTTTATGCCATGATAAGATGGTTGTAGTGACTTCTTGACTAAACTGTTCATCGAGGGAAAGCACTTCCCCTGTTTAGTGTTTCAGCTTCTCTGTTCCTTTTAAATTTTCAACATCATGATGGTTTTCTCTATTTGATGCATCAAGTTCATTGTAAATCTCTAGTTTGAAGGATTAGTGTCGATATTGTGCCTGATTAGTGTCGATAGGAGAGTTGAAATAGATATCTGATGATCTAACTGCAATTTCTTTTTCCTTAACACAGGCACAACTACAACATACTTTCGTTTTTTCCCAAAAATAAAGCGCAGATACGATTACGGTGTCCTGATTTTCCTCCTCACATTCAATATGGTAGCGGTCTCTGGATCTCGCTCTGACAACGTTTTTCGTATTGCTGCTGAACGATTTATTACAATAGCCATTGGATTCGGCGTTTGCCTCATAGCAAGTTTCATAGTTTCTCCAAACTGGGCAGGCGAGGACCTTCAGAACTCCATTATTCGTAAGATGGAAGGCTTATCAAAGTCCATACAAGGTACATAATTTACTAGAGGTGTCTTAGTGACTAATTCACAATCCAGTAATACTTTATGTAATATTCTACCATATGATGCATGGACACAGGATGCGTGGTCCAGTATTTGAAGGACCCCAACGTTCGCAGAAGACCAAATCTGCAAAAGGATACCGAAATCTCTTAGATTCTAAAACTAGTGAAGAATCCTTGGTATATATAAGCTGATTTTGTGTTGCATTGGCTATAGGTTGAATATTTGGTCACTTGTTAACAGGAAATGGGAATGTGAATGTTTTTGAGCTAAACTATCAATGTATTCATTTGTTGATTTTGCAGGCAACTTTTGCCAGCTGGGAGCCAAGACATGGTAAATTCAGTTTCCGTCATCCGTGGAAGCAATATGTTAAAGTGGGAGGAACCCTACGACACTTGGCATACTCTGTTGTTGGCTTACATGGATGTCTCCGCTCAGATATTCAGGTGATGCCTCAAATATTCTTTATCCAAGCAACAATATTCATGTTGACTGTGACAATATCCATGTTAATTAATACCCCATTCCCATTTATGGTTCAGGCACCTCACTTTACCACAACGGCACTTGAAAAACCATTCAGCAAAGTGGGCTTCCACGTGTCCCATGTGCTGCAAGAGCTAGCAGAGAGCATAAGACGCATGGAGCAATGCCCTCCCTCACAAATCTTAATGGAGAGCATGCACACTAAAGTAGAAGAACTCAATACAGCATTTTGTCTTCAGTCCAACCTGTTCCACTTCATCCAACCTTTCTGTTATGCAGATCAATGCAGTCTTTCAACTGTGGAGAACATAAATCTCAATGTAAACCCTATTCAAACAGAAGGATACCCTAATCATCAACCTATACAGATATTAAAAAATGTCGAGGATCAAGATCAAGACCATTCCAGCTCTGAACTGTCCTCAGAAGAACACCAATACACCTCTGAGATATCCTCAGAAGAACACCAATCTAGCCATGAAATATCCTCAGAAGAACGCCAATCTACCTCTGAGATATCCTCACAAGGACATCAATACAGCTCTGAGATATCCTCAGAAGAACACCATTCCAGCTCTGAACTGTCAACAGAAGAACTGAATTCCCTGGCTAGAAGACAAGACATAGACAGAGAAAGAAAATATACTCTATCAGCCACCGGTTCTCATTCTATGAAAGGCAGATATGGTGTCGAATTTGCTGCCGTAATTCAACTGGCCGCCTTTGCATCCCTTTTAATGGAGATTGTTGCAAAACTAGAGCATGTCGTAGAAGCTGTACACGAGCTCGGAAAGCTTGCAGGTTTTAAACCTTATGATTCTACAGTGAGTATTGTTGTGGAAAACACCGAGAGCGTGGCATGAAATCAGCGAGTGTCGTTTTTCATGTACTCATGCAATACTCGGATACTAAAAAAGGTCGTGAGTTTTGAGCCGAGAGAGAATCATTTTCAGCCATACGCTGAAAGGAGTTGTACAATATTGTATCATGGGAATACTCAAGTTCCCAAATTTTCTTCTTCATATTTTCTTATTCCCAAATCTTTAGTATTACATTGACATTAAAATTTTACAAATATAATAAAAAAATGGCTAAATCCTCTCATAAACTAAACAAAGATAATAACAATATTTACAGTAAATTTCATTGAAATGAATAAGGTTTTTAAAAATGGATAAATCCCCTCATAAACTAAACAAAGATAATAACAATATTTACAGTAAATTTCAATGAAATGAATAAGGTTAACTAAAAAAGATAATAACAATATTTACAGTTAATCTCAATGAAATGAATAAGGTTTTTAAAGAGTGACTGAATCATAATATGAAATACAACCCCGTATCAAAATTTTTATTCGGAAGTAAGCTGTTGAATAAAGCTTGCTACAAGCATTTGTCATGCAATAATTGAATAAAGCTTGCTATACACATTTGGCCTGCAATAATTGTTATGTTATGTTAAACATTTGTGATATAATTTGGTATGCCATAATTCTTATATTAGGTTAAACAATTGCGATGCAATTTTTGCCTATCAACAGGAATTTTATCAAAACACTTAGAAGCATACGGTTATATCAAAGCACTTGGCATATCGCCCATTATTTTGGAGGGTAACAATTAGAATGACATTAGATTATGGTCGCCCTTTTCAAATGCCCATAGGTGCTAGTCTTTCGCAATTTTCTACCTCCTCTTTTGAGAAGAAGTTATTGTGGTTATCATGCCATGTTATCATGGAGCAGCAATAATAATAAGATTCTAGGAGTTTATGTCTTACTAGATGTTTAATTTAATTTTTTTCTTGTATATAGTAAAAGAAGTTTTTATCTTTTCATAAACTCCGTTCCCAAATTGTGTTCTCTTAAATATTATGCAATTCTTTAAGATACTAATAAAGATGTAATAAAATGATAAAGATGTCTATTATCTTTAAATATTGTGGCTCAAAATTCAATTAAGAAGATCCACTTTTCACAAGTAACAATGTTATAGAATTCCGGAGGTACTAATAGAGATGATCAAGGTGTCTAGCATTTTTAAATAGTGTTATAAAATTCAATTTAAAAGATCTTTTCACAATTATCAATGTTAATGTTATCCATTTCCCTAAGGTATTAAGAGAGATGATCAAGGTGTCTAGCATTTTTAAACATTGATGATTAAGGTGTTTAGCATTTTTAAATATTGATGATCAAGGTGTATAGCATATTTGAAGTGTTATAAAATTTAATTTAGAATATCATATTTTCGCTAAGAATATTAATTTGAAGAGAAAAAAAAAAATTTGTTTAACATATTTAAAGTGTTATAAAATTTAATTTAGAATATTATATTTTCACCAAAAATATTAATTTGAAGGGAAAAAAAAATAAATTTTTGAGTTAATTTTAGATAAGGCTTTAACCATTTAAATTCTCTATCATATTGTTCCTATGCTTTAACCAGAATTTTCTTTGGATATATAAACAATGGAGAGAATTACAAAAACTTTATATTCTTTCATATATTTCATTATAATTATTAATGACTCTAAATATATATTTATTATTTAAATTTAAATATAAATTCTAAAATGTTATGATTTCCATTATTTTAGTTTATATGTTTAAATGATTCTGGATTTATAAATAGTATTTATATTTTATATAATACCTTACATTTCTATATATAAAAGTATTTTTATTTTTATATAGTTGAAGTTGTAACTAGGTTAAGTTTTGATAGCTATTATTTTTAAATGTCCAGATGCTACATGATAAAAACAATTTTTTTTTACGACTCAGATACATTGTTTTTTACTCCTTACAAGATCATAATTATGAAGACCAAATCTAGTTACAAATTCAATAATCTCTTTTAACTACGGAGGTATTCATAATGACTCATTGAGATATTCTGAAGTTGAAATATTTTATGCCCTGAAATATGACACATATCTATTGCTTGGTAAACAAGATTACTCTAGAAAGAGATGAGAACATGATCCCCAAAATAACTCACTCTAGAAAGACATCAGAGCATGATGCCAAAACAAGCTCACTCTGGAAAGAGATCAGAGCATGGTGTTGGGTGGCTACAACCTTTACGACCATTTTCTCTAATCCAAGTCAAAGTGACATAGTGATAATATCCCTAATCACGTCACTATACAATGATACATAGAGTGATTGTCTTATGATACAGTATTTTCCTATATACGTTAAAGTGACATGAGGAATACAACCCAAATATGCTCACTATTCAATGACACAGGGAAATGTCTATCCATGGGACCATTCTTCCTAATTTCAGTCAAAGTGAAACAAGGACTACATCTCTAATGAAGTCAGTATACAATGACATAGGAAGAATGTCAGTCCACTTAGTAAAAGAAGAAATGACATTGGTGAGGGTCATGCTTGTGACGGTCCGTCACCAATGTCACATATGGTGACAATCCTTAAAAAAACGTCGTTGTAAGTGTATATAGTAATGGTCCTTTACAGTCTGTCACCAAAGCCATTTTCAACGACACTTTTGGTGAGGGTCATAAAGTCCCATCACTAATTCTCTCTTTGGTGACACTTCTAGTGACAAAATTTAAATGAACCTCACTAATGCAAGTTTTGTTACTTTTGGTGACAGTCAAAAAAATTTCGTCACCTTTGATCATTCCAATGAATTTTTGATGACGTTATGTGCTTGTTAATATATTTTTTGTCAAAATATAACGATTTAATACCATTATTGTGGAGCATTTTTTATAATATGTCCAAGGCCATAGTAGTTAGAGTCAACCAATTTTTAAAGAAGTAATTAGTGTGCATCATTTCCCTCAAGTAATGACTAGTCGAATAAAGTTTTCCTATGAGTGAACACATGATTCATATATGTTTAGTTTATTATCTAGAAAATTCCCTTTAGATAAAGTACCACTATTGTGTGTAGGAAATATATTATTTAATACATAATCAAGCTCGGTCAATTCTATTAATGAGAAATACCTAACACTCCTCAACAATCTGGGCACACCTTAAATTAATGCTTTGTACCTCTAACATATTGTCATGACACTAACGCCCAAGCACATGATGGGATGTGCTAGTACAACATAGAATTGTTCTAGTATGTGTTGGCATACATGTAGTCCCTAGTATGCCCTCGAACACCTTGGTTGAATGCATTGACATACATTATCACTTGGCACACAATGCCACTTGGAATGTATTGGGACCTATTATTAGTGTGATTAGCATGCCCCTTTTGAGAAAGATAAAGTACCAACTTATTAACCCTATTATTGGTTCTTCCTTTTGTTACCTTGAAACTTCTTGACATATATTGACACACCCTGGCACCCTGCACATCCTTAGCACATGACATGTATTGGCATATATAGGCACTATTTGGCACATATAATTAGCACACCCTGGAACTCCCAAGCACATTTTGAGACTTCTTGACATGCCTTGATATTCCCTAGAATGCCTTACCAATCCTTATCATACCTTGTCACTCCCTCCTTGGCATGACAACTATCACTCATTAACACTAGTCGCTGGTGCACATTCGTCATATTCATTAACTTCCATGAATTTTGACCTAGTGCACCCTTAATGTTTTGTCCTAGTACTCCTTAACACTCCTCAACGTGCATTATTACTCTCTAGCACACCTTAGAACTATTCAACATGACATTCCACTTCATAGCATGTATAACACTCCATGACACATATTGACACTTGGCACGCGTTGGCGCTTAGAAATTCTTAGCATGTATGGAATACATTAACATGCCTTGGTATAATTTGGCATGGTTTAATATTAAATTTATTTGAGAACAACTATTGGAGAGTAGATGAGAAGTACCAAAGGAATATTTGGCATTTATAATGCACTAAGACTTTTCACTTGGTACTTATTGGTGCCTATTGTTGGTGTGCCTAGCATGCCCTTCTTGGAAAAGGTAAATTGATGACTTATTAACCGTATTATGTGTTCATTTCCTTATAGTTTAACTTTTTTGTTCCTTTTGTTGCCTTGATAGTCCCTAGCACGCATTGGCACACCCTTGCACATCTTGGCATGCCTTATAACTTGGCACATATTAGCATGTTTAACATGCCTTTGCACTATCTGGCACATATTAGCACGCAATGGGTGCGAGTGTGAATTCGTTAACTTAATTAAATGAGTTAAAATCATTTTAAATAGTTCTAACTAAGTGATGAGCTAGTGAGAGGTCGAACAGTGAATTAAAGTAGATTTAATTCACAATGAGTGATCAATTAGAAAACTGATAATTCACTATTAATAATTGCATGCATTTCAGTTCCAAGAAATACCTAGTTCGGAAAGAGGTTAAAGGGAGCATAACTATCAGTTGTATTTATACAAAATTTCGCATCTGCAATTATAAAGTCATTGGGATGAAATGATCGATTGCACAATCAAGGAAGAATGATTTTCCTAATTAATAGGGAGCTAATTCCCTTGGAATTGCATGAGTAAGGCAGGGTTAAGGAAGGATGAGAATTGGCTAAGCATTAAACCAAGTTTTCCTAGATCAGCGAGAGACAATTGGTAGGGTGCCGGAGAATCTCATGAGAGATTAAGCATTGCATTTTTTCATGATTCCTTGAATTAATACACAATAGAGATACCATGGTTTTGGGTAGTTGCTTTCCCTAGATATATCTTGTGTTGTGTGATTGATAATTTATTTCTCTTACTTATATGTGATTATCCAATCATGTTGTGTTTCCGAAAACTATAGAAAGGATTCAATAGCTTGTTTTAGTACATTACAGGATCAAATTGAATCTTGTTGGTTATATTTTCTACATGGTACCAGAGTAGGAAAATTTTGGGCAACGAGTCTATAGAGAATATCTAAATATTTTGGTGTAAAATTTAAAAAAAAAGAGTATATTTAGATTCTTTGTGAAAAACTACCCAAATGGAAAATCAATTTGGAGGTGGAATGGGGGAGATATCATCGATTTAAATTCAACTCTTTTTTAGAATTCCTTAGCACTGCCAAGCATGCCTTGTCACTTCTCCTTAGCACACTTGTAACTCGTTGAAACTCCTTGTCACACACTCTTATTCATTCATATCCATGCATTATGACATAGCTCTCCCTTGTGATTCTCTACCACTCCGTAACACTCCTTTGCACACATTGGCACATCTTGGCATGCTTTCCTAACACTCTATCATGCCTTGGAATTTCCTAGCATACCTTCTCACTCCCTCCTTAGAACACCTTGAACTTGCTAACACTCCCTATCACGCACTCTTATTCATTCATTTCCATGCAATTGAAACTAGTCCTCCCTTTTGTTTCCATGGCACTCTATCATGCATTAGCACCAGACCCTGGCAGCCAACACATATTGGAATGCCTAACATGCTTTGGAACTTTCTAGCATGTGCTAGAACTTCATGGGATTTCCTTCACAGCTTGGCACTCCCTATTTTTCATGCCCTCATATATAACCTAAATTTTTTTGCAACTTGGGAACCCAACCAAATCTTTGAAGAAATAGTGTTGTGTCTAGCCGAAAGTCTCCCTTTGTCTGAAATTTCTTCGTCCATCCCTTATTGAAATTGCATTCTTTCCTCTTGTAAGTTTTATTATGAAATACTCCTAAAACAATTCGTCCATGGGACACCTGGAAGTCATTGACACTCCCTGGTAGACACTCATATCCATTCGTTTCCATGCACTTTGAACTAGTGCTCCCTTGTGATGCCTTGACACTCCTTCACACTCCTCGTCATGCATTAACACAAGCTTGCATGTGCTAGAACACATTTTAATTCATTGGGACACCCTAAAATTCATTAATTATCATGTCCTTATAAATACCCTTATTTGTTTTTAGACTTGGGAACCCAACCAAGTCCTGCCTTGACTAGAACAACTTGAGAAAATTTCATTTACTACAACTAGACTATGTCTTGTTCACATAAAAATGGCTTATAACTTATCTTAGGCTACTCCTGGCCAATAATAACTCATCCTACTTAACAGGTTACCAAGTCAAGGCTCACGTCCAATCATGCACATAAAAAAAGTAAGAAACATAGTTTACATCTTAACATGCCATCACACCTGGAGCATCTAACAATACCTTGGCACTATCTGGCATGTGTTAGAATCCCCTGCATTCCTTGACATGATTTGGAACTCTCTAATAGACCCTACCATTCCTTGACATGCTCTGGCACTCTAGCATGCCTTCAGATTTCCTAGCATATAACCCTGTTATTCCCTCCTTAGCACAGTTGGAAGTTGCTGACACTCTCTATCACACATTCTATATCTATTCATTTCCATGTATTTTTAACTAGTTATCCCTTATGTTTCCATGGAACTCCTTGACACACATTGGCACACCCTGACACTTGGAACATCTTTGCATGTCGCCTTAGCACTCTATCATTCCTTGGCACTACCTAACATACATTCTCACTCCAACCTTAGCAAACCTAGAATTTGCTAACAATATGTGTCACACACCCTTATTCATTTATTTCCATGCATTTTAAACTATTGGTCCTTTTTTTTCCCTGGCACTCCATAACACTCCCTAATATGCACTGGCACACCCTAGAACCTGGAAAATCTTGCCATGTTTTCCTAACCTCTAGTATACCTCGTCACTCCCTCCTTAGCACACCTAGAGCTCATTGACACTTCATGTAACAATCTCGTAATCATTCATTTGCATGCATTATTTTCACCGAGTGCAACCTTTGGTGTCCGTAGGACTCCGTAACATTTCCTACCATATGTTGGCATGGCTTGGCACGGGGAAAATCTTGGCCACTTGCCACTCTATCACACTA
Source organism: Pinus albicaulis (assembly GCA_034641835.2). NCBI lineage: Eukaryota > Viridiplantae > Streptophyta > Pinopsida > Pinales > Pinaceae > Pinus > Pinus albicaulis. The sequence continues at coordinate 1,695,861,013 of CM076578.1, forward strand.
GCATGTGTTGGCAATATGATGCAGAGTGTTGTCCTTGATGGCAACCCACTTGATGAAGATGATGGCAACCTACTTGATGAAGTTGTCCTTAATGCTTGATGACTTTATTAATGATGTAAATCTAATGTTCTACAAATAGCTCAGAAGTACCAAAGAAAGAAATATCAGTAAGAGCCAGAACAATGATGAAAAGTGTGTGTCACAAAACATACGCGGGTTTGTTAAGGAGAAGGCGCGTATGCACGCGGAAAAGTACGTGCCAAGTCGCGTATGATCAATTGCGCTCTAAATGTGTAAAACCAGGGGTTACTACCATAGTATTGACCCATTGTATTGAGCGCTGGGTTGTCTATCTGATCCTGTCCAGGAATACCATCGGAAGTGATGTGGTTTTGGCTCATGGTATTGAAAAAGGGTAAACATATATAAGGAGAATAAAATCATTGTGTAGAGGGTGTGCATGAGTCTGAGTTTGAATGGATACTTCACTCTGAAGTATGTCTGAATGGAAAGGGTAACAGTTTGATGATAGATCTGAATCTATCATGTACCTATGAAGAAAATGATGAAGAAGGATCTCTAGATCTGAAATGTATATGTATCTTCTGGATCTGTTTATGGAATGATTAGATCTGTGATCTGGCGAATCTGTGCTGAAGTAAAGAATGAAGATCTGAGCTGTTTATCTGTTCTGGAGAGCTGCACTGCCCTAAAATGTCTAATGATCTATACGCAGGTTCGTCGAGGAAAAAGCGCGTATATACACGGCTTGTATTCAACGAAAGCGTGTATGGGAATTGAAATCAGCTCTGAAATGTGTGCAGATGTATACGCGGGTTGGTATTCATTAAAGCGCGTATATACGCAGGATCAGTGAAAGGAAAGCGCGTATGAAAACTAGGGCTTGCTGAAGTATGTGGTATGAAATGTCTGATCTGTTCTGCTGTATTACTGCTATCTGTCTATGATGTATTCATACAGATCTGGGTTTTCTGTATATTTATTATGCTGTTGACTATGTTGAGAAAAGATCAAGTTGTTGATTAATTGGCTGAAGATTCATTGAATGGATTTATAAGGGTATAAGTTTCAGTTTGATGTATAATTGAGCTTAAATGTGTGGAGTGGGTCCAGTCTAAAAATATGATGAAAAGTGGCCTGCAAGTTGTGATCTACTGAAGCTATTGGATCCAGTATGAAAATTGATGAAACGTGGTCCATGGTGGTGCTGAGGGTTGTAGCCTTCAGTCAGGGGGTTGTAGCTCCCTTCCAGGAGAGGCTAGTAAACGAGAGCAGGGGGTCATAGCTCCCTTCCAGGAGAGGCTGGTAAACGAGAGGAGGGGGTCGTAGCTCCCTTCCAGGAGAGGCTGGTAAACGAGAGCAGGGGATTGTAGCTCCCTTCCAAGAGAGGCTGGTAAATGAGAGAAGGTTGTAGCCTTCTGCAGGTGGGTGCCGGCATGCTGGTATGAGTCTGCGCCAGTACATGGTTGTAATATGTTTTCTCTATAATAAAATATTGAAGGCTGAGACAACGGCAGCGGTGGTTTTCTCCCGACTTGGGTTTCCACCTAAAATCTTGGTGTTCATGTGTGTTGCTTATGTGTGGATGTTTATTCTATTATTACTGCACATGCTTACTGTTTATTGAACATCTAATGAATGAATGATGGAATGATATAAGTGAAGAATTATCTGCATAATAAGATTGCTGGACATACGCATGTTTTATTAAGTATATCCGCGTGTATACGCGAGTTGGCTTCAGGAAAGTCGCGTATGTGTTTTGAAGTAAGAAAAAGTAAAAAGTCTTGAGTAAGTCCTAAATACTGATTCACCCCCCCCCTCTCAGTATTTTTCCCAACAATTGGTATCAGAGCAGGTCCTTCTGCAGAAGCTTGATCGCTTGAAGGAGATCCATCGAAATGGGAATTCATGAAGGGGTAATGTCTATAAGGCCACCTCTATTCAATGGAAATAATCTATTATTCTAGAAGATACGAACAAAAGCATATCTGCAAAGTCTTGGTGCAGAAGTATGGGCAATCGTGGAAGGAGGTTATCAGTATCCGGCAAGTATTCCTACTGATGCAGCAGAAAGGAAGAAATATGAAATCAATGCCAAAGCCGTCAATGTCTTATTAGGAAGCCTGTCTGAACCAGAATTTGCTAAAGTGATGCAGATAAATTCAGCAAAAGAAATATGGGACAAAATCATTCTGAGCTATGAAGGAGATACAAAGGTAAAAAGTGCAAAACTCCAAACTCTCAGAATTGAATATGAAAATTTAAGGATGCATAGTGATGAGATTATTGCCAGTTTCTTTTTACGTCTAGATGATATTGTAAATTGTATGAGAAGTTTGGGTGAAACCATAACTGATACTACTCTGGTTGAAAAAGTCTTAAGATCTTTGACTTCAAAATTTGAGTCAAAAGTATTAGCTATTGAAGAAAGGCAAGATCTGCAAACTCTTACTATTTTCCAACTACATGGTATTCTGACTGCTTATGAAATGAGACAAGGAGGTCCCCCTCAAATCAAAGAAGCCGCTTTTAAGGCGTGTGCAAAAGGAAAATAAAAGGAAGCTGTCAAGGAATCAAGGTATATATCAGAAGAAGAAGAAGAAAATTTTGTAAGGAGACTCCAACCAGGTACTGGAAGATTCAAAGGTAAGCTACCCTTCAAGTGTTTTAATTGTGGAAGAGTTGGTCATTATGCTGCTAAATGTCCTTATGAATAAAATCATGATAAAGGGAAACAATTTGAAAAGGGAAAGAGCTATTATGCAAATGAAGATAATGATGAACTGTCAAATGAGGATGAAGAAGATCCTGACCAAGATCTGCTAGTGCTCATGGCAAGGAAGCAAAAGAAGAAGGCTACTCAAAAGGAGATATCTCAGAAAACATGTGCAGCAGAAAATGAAGAAGATAAAATAGGTATTGAATGTGGTTCTTGTGATTCAATTTCTTGTGCATGCAATGGTTAAGATAGTAAAAGTAACAGTATAATTCTAGAAGCAAATCTCAAGATCAATGATGAAAGCAATGATTGGAATCAATTTCATAAGAGAGAATCTATCTACAAAGATATGATCTCTAGAATGAATGAACAGAAAGAAATACTGAATGGACAGATAGACAAGTATCAAAAGTTGTATGCTTATGCAACCAATCAAAGTGAAATACTTGAAGCAGAAATCATCTCTCTCAAAGAAGATCTGGAAAAATCAAATAAGAAGAATGAAGAACCCCTATCATTTAAAAGGAAGGACTTGAAGCAGAAATCATCTCTCTCAAAGAAGATCTAGAAAAATCAAATAAGAAGAATGAAGAGCTGTTACAAACATGTGAAGAACAAGAAAATTGGTTGAAGGAAGAAATTTTAAAATTAAATGATCAAGTAGAAGAAGGAAAAAGGGTTGAAGAAAGCATGAAGAAGCAATGCCAAAAATTAGAGGCTGAGGTAAACATTCTCAAAGGTAAATTAGAAGAAAAGGATAAACTCTTGAGGTTTCATGATAGTACTAAGATTATGGACAGTATTCTTAGTAATCAAAGGTCTCCTACTATTAAACTTGGTCTTGGTTTTCATGAAACTGTTAAAGGAGAATCTAGTTCACAAGGAAGTGCTAAAGATTCAAAGGATGTCAATGCAAAACCTGAAGAGTTGAAAGAAACAAGAAGTCAACCAAAAATCATGAACACTCAAAGGAAATCATTCAATAATGTTGAATGCTTAAATTGTCATAATTATGGGCATGTTGCAGCCAATTGCAGAAGCAGATTGTTTCAGTCACAAACAAACAGATTCTACACAGAAAGGTACTCTGGTTTCTTCAAGGATGTTGTTTTTCAAGTAGCAAGTATGGTCATAAAGTAGCTGATTGCAATAGAAGGAAGAATAGAACAACACATTATGATCCTTGTGCTTACTTTTCTGGTCACATAAGATGTTATACTTGTAACAAGTATGGACATGTAGAAAAAGAATGTAGGATGAATAGATCTGAGAAATTGGAGAACTTCCAGCACACAATAAGAAAGTTCAAGCAAAGTTGGAAAAAGAAGGAGGACCGGTCAGAAACGTAGGGAATATTGACCCTACTTCTCTTAATGACTGCAGAAGTGATGTGAGATACATTATAGGGATTAGTAATGTACCGTCACAGGGGGAGTGATGTATGGTGATTCCCATGATGGTTTTGATAATTCTGGTTATGTTTATTTTTTACAGTGCATCTGATATGAAGAAGACTGATACAGGTGGTACAAACTCAGGGGGAGATGAAGGAATGTGAAGTTTTCAATGTTTCACTTTCCATACGCGGGTTCTGTGAAATAAAGCCGCGTATACACGCGAGTTTCAGTGGAGACAGTTGCGTATGCATTTATGACAAGAAAAATAGTATGACAAGCTAAAGATCAGGAGCACAAGTTCAGGGGGAGCATCAGTCTGACTACTAATGATTGTATTTTTGGCACTGTATCTGCTTATTTCTTAGTTCTAAATGATGATGAGATGATACATAGTTTCTTATGATGAGATTATGGATGAGCCCTATTTGCTTTTTGCTGAAGAGTATTCTTTGTTTTTCACATGGATGATATGGAAGTCTTATGATTCAGAGATAAGGACAGATCATGCAGAGATTTTTGCTGATAACTTGCTGTTGAAAGAGTTTCAAGTTGCACAAGCTAAGGAGGAGCCTTGGTCATATGGAAAGGATGCTTGGGTGCACATTTTCAGGGGGAGCATTAGCCTTGGTGAACATAATGCATTGTTGGCATTATGATGATTCTGAAATATGATCTCTCTCTTGAGGTCTTTCTGGTACTGGTCATAAAAATTCATATTTGTAATTTGATGAAAAGGTCATGTTGAGACCTATGATGTAAAATTATAATATTCAGTCATGTAAGGACTTTTTCAAATATGTAAACCCACTTGGTTGGGTACTTGAGTCAAAATGTGTAAACCCTCTTGGTTGAGTAGTTGAGTCAAATTGTGTAAACCCACTTGGTTGGGTATTTGAGTCTCATATGTAAATCCACTTGGTTGGATCATTGATGTAAGTATGAGTCCTTGGTGATAGGAAAGATCATAGAGTCATATACTTCATTGAAAAATTTTTTTGAAGATTCAACATGAACTCAGGGGGAGCATGGTAACTTCAGTACACATCAGATCTACAACGCTCTTCTTTCTACATGAGGAGAAAAACCTTGTGTTGGTCCCTTGATGGCAAAGGGGGAGAGTGACATGGTGTTTGAATAGGGGAAGAATATCATTATGCTTAATGTATCTATCCGTTGTGGTGATCAAACAGCATTGTTGTTGCCATCAAGTCCAAAGGGGGAGATTGTTGGCAATATGATGCAGAGTGTTGTCCTTGATGGCAACCCACTTGATGAAGATGATGGAAACCTACTTAATGAATTTGTTCTTGATGCTTGATGCATTTATTAATGATGTAAATATGATGTTCTACAAATAGCTCAGAAGTACCAAAGAAAGAAATATCAGTAAGAGCCAGAACAATGATGAAAAGTGTGTGTCACAAAGAATACGCGGGTTTGTTAAGGAGAAGGCACGTATGCACGCGGAAAATTACGTGCCAAGTCGCGTATGATCAATTGCACTCTAAATGTGTAAAACCAGGGGTTACTACCATAGTATTGACCCATTGTATTGAGTGCTGGGTTGTCTATCTGATCCCATCCAGGAATACCATCGGAAGTGATGTGGTTTTGGCTCATGTTATTGAAAAAGGGTAAACCTATATAAGGAGAAGAAAATTATTGTGCAGAGGGTGTGCATGAGTCTGAGTTTGAATGGATACTTCACTCTGAAGTATGTCTGAATGGAAAGGGTAACAGTTTGATGATAGATCTGAATGTATCATGCACCTATGAAGAAAATGATGAAGAAGGATCTCTAGATCTGAAATGTATATGTATCTTCTGGATCTGTTTATGGAATGATTAGATCTGTGATCTGGAGAATCTGTGCTGAAGTAAAGAATGAAGATCTGAGTTGTTTATCTGTTCTGGAGAGCTGCACTACCCTAAAATGTCTGAAGATCTATACGCAAGTTCGTCGAGGAAAAAGCGCGTATATACGCGACTTGTATTCAGCGAAAGCGCGTATGGGAATTGAAAACAGCTCTAAAATGTGTGCAAATGTATACACGGGTTGGTATTCATTAAAGCGCCTATATACCAGGATCAGTGAAAGGAAAGTGCGTATGAAAACCAGGGTTTGCTGAAGTATGTGGTATGAAATGTCTGATCTGTTCTGCTGTATTACTGTTATTTGTCTATGATGTATTCATACAGATCTGGGTTTTCTGTATATTGATTATGCTGCTGACTATGTTGAGAAAAGATCAAGTTGTTGATTGATTGGTTGAAGATTCATTGAATGGATTGATAAGGGTATAAGTTTCAATTTGATGTATAATTGAGCTTAAATGTGTGGAGTGGGTCTAGTCTGAAAATATAATGAAAAGTGGCCTGCAAGTTGTGATCTATTGAAGCTATTGGATCCAGTATGAAAATTGATGAAACGTGGTCCATGGTGGTGCTGAGGGTTGTAGCCTTCAGTCAGGGGGTTGTAGCTCCCTTCCAAGAGAGGCTGGTAAACGAGAGCAAGGGGTCGTAGCTCCCTTCGAGGAGAGGCTGGTAAACGAGAGGAGGGGGTCGTAGCTCCCTTCCGGGAGAGGCTGGTAAATGAGAGCAGGGGGTTGTAGCTCCCTTCGAGGAGAGGCTGGTAAACGAGAGAAGGTTGTAGCCTTCTGCAGGTGGGTGCCGGCATGTTGGTATGAGTCTGTGCCAGTACATGGTTGTAAGATGTTTTCTCTATAATAAATATTGAAGGTTGAGACAATGGCAGCGGTGGTTTTCTCCCGACTTGGGTTTCCACCTAAAATCTTGGTGTTCATGTGTGTTGCTTATGTGTGATGGTTTATTCTGTTATTACTGCACATTCTTACTATTTATTGAACATCTAATGAATGAATGATGGAATGATATAAGTGAAGAATTATCTGCATAATAAGATTGCTGGACATAAGCATGTTTTATTAAGTATATCCGCGTGTATACGCGAGTTGGCTTCAGAAAAGTCGCGCATGTGTTTTGATGTAAGTAAAAGTAAAAAGTTTTGAGTAAGTCCAAAAATACTGATTCACCCCCCCCCCCCCCCCTCTCTCAGTATTTTTCCCAACATAAAAATTCTTTGAAATTTCAGAATCAGTAGCTAATTTGCAAGCTTCTCCAACCGTCATTGGGGTGTTATGGAGCCTCCAAAGGACTCCCCATGTCTCCTACCAATACACGTCTCATTAATGAGGCACATGTAAGTGATTCCCTAATTTTGAGCCTATAAATATTAGAGGAATGAGATAAACGAATTAAGGATAAGTCATAGTAATGTTATGGTGCCAAAATTTCTTATGCAATCAATGTTATATTCCATTAAGAATTCACTATTTGAGGGTAATCTTTAGATTCTTTGAGAGAGTGGTGATTTATATTGTATTGAAGGAAGGGATCGTCCTTGCTAAGAATTCGAGAGACCCATTTCTCACTAAATCTCCTACAAGTGTCTTTAATATCATTTATTATATATCTACCAACAACTAATAAAGTGGATCTATTTGTATTATCTTGTGTTTAGTTTCTTTGTTGTTTTGTTAATTGTCTAATGTGCATCCTATGCTTTTTTGCTCCATTGATTACATACAATTATATTTTTATGTTTAGCTTCTAATAATTTACATTGTGGTATTCCTTGTAGGTTGTGACCAATCTACAAGGAAATACTAAATTTAGCACACCCTTGTTCCAATATCATAATCATAATAATGGAAACCAATGCCCCACATTATATGAGTTGAAATTAATTTTACGTGCCCCTTCAGCACCTATTCCTTCTTCAAAACCACTAGGGGAGAAGTCCACCACATATTGCAACAAAGTCTTACATACCAAATATCCATGCAACAATTTCAGGTATCATACACATTAGAGACATCATTTCCCCTATCTACCTCGATATCAGGATGCACTAGTCACACTTTTCTATGCTACATTGAGTACACCCCACCCTTTCTTCAACACTAGATGTAGATGATGCACCTAAAACCATTTACTATGTCTCCTATTATGACATTTGAACTAGACCATGCCCATGTGCTATTTTCACTTGAACTACTCATCCCACATATGCATTCCCACTCCTTAAGGAATCTAGATGTATTTAGATTCTTAACACCTAATCACTAGCAAGCACTTCCTACAAGGTTTATCCTTCCTTACCATTGATAAGCCAATCATATCCGTCGTTTATGGCTCCCACAACAATGACACAACTATTCGAACCCTCCCTTAGTGCACTAAACACATTCCTACGAGAGATACTTCTTCACCCCAGTATTTATGGCACATATGATTATATATCATTCAATTGTTTCATCCAGAGGAACCATGATTAAAGTTTCTATTCATCATTCCATAGTTTTTAGATCACTTCTCCCATCATGAAGGTATCACAAACCAATACTACATGGACTCAACCTGTCTACACTTTATCCACATCTCTTGGTCCTGTGGTATCAATCATGATATCATACACATGTCTATCCACTAGGAATTCCATGTGCCAACAACCACCTCCTTACCTAAAAATACCTCTATCAACCTTTTTAAGTATCTCTCATTTTGATAAAGGTATACTCAAGGCCATGAAAAAACCTAAGTGTTTGTGGGATTCCATAAACCATTTCTCTTTCTTCCTCCTATAAAATTCATTCACAGCATCTGCACCAAAAATAGACACCATATACATAGTGGAACCAAAATATTTCATTTCTACTACCCATGTTGACTAGTTTAACAACCCTATCCCAGTGCTAGATGCTTTCAAAGAAGAAAAAATGTGAAACATTTCACCAACCATCAAGGTGGCTATCTCAACTAAGGCCTAAATAGTTCAAGAAATGTTGTTGGGGGTAACATGTTCTCCAGAAGAAGTAGCCACATATAAATCCATATTCCAATAATATTAGGATATATTTTCCTAATCATATTCAAAACTTCCTAGCATTTTCCCTACCATTATAGAGCACCATATCGACACATAGATTAACACCTCCCTTGTATGAAAAAATAATGGCCTCAACACACATCCAAATTTGTAGCTATCAAAATTGAAAATGATAAATTTCATAACTCTAAATTCATATATCCCATCATTTATACGCATTTGGGTTTCCATCCCTATAACTATCATAAATAAATAAGGGATCTTACGTTTATGTGTTGATCTATGAGATTTGAACAAAGCATGCCATAATTACAACTATCCCATCGTCTTTATATACACCCCATTTACATCCTCCAAACACCATTATGTGAGTGAACAAGCTCCATTTTCCAATTTTTTTGTGTCATTGGGATTAGGTCGCTTCATTCGTCATCACGAAAACTTGACTTCCATTCACGAAAATTTCCCCTTTCGGGCCATTTATACACTTGAGATACTCATCAAGTGTGCCATGTGGATTTTTTATTGTTCTTTTATCCACATTTATTGAGTTATAAATTTCAATGGTACTTTCGCTTGGGATTTTGGTTTCATACTTGTACATCAATTCATTACTAAACACAAATCCAAGCCCCCATGATAACTTTTGAACTTACAAGGTTTCATTCTCCACTGGCATCATAGGTTTAAACGGAAAACACTATATGCCCTGATATCACTCCTCCTAAGTTAGACATAACTAATTTAATATTAAATTCATTTACTACTGTCGTCTGCTTTCCCATGGTAGATTTATTCATTCGTGAATAAATATTGCAACAACATGGATCACCTCATAAAGTAGTTCCATTTTCACTCTTGACATCCATGACCATTTACATTTCTCCAAGGAACCATTCATTTGCATTACTTGGAATACAACCTCATTTCTCCCTTCATATCATTTCTCATTAGAGGAAATTTCAGCCAAAAAGTTCCCACAAACTTTTCATGTAATTTCCATGTCAATCAATCTAAATTGCTTAAATTTAAAAAGAGGTACATGTAAATATTTGGAGGGAAAATAAGAACAATATTTTTTTAATTGTATTTTTGGGCTTATCTTCTTATCAGTTTACTCAAATTTCATGTGTAATCACTCATTAGATGCGGAGTTAAATTTCACATCCAATGAGTACCCGTTATGCATACTTATGAGAAAATCGACATTAGTAAAAATTGGATACATTTACAAAACATGTTCAACATTATTTTTTTAATGTGTCTTCAATTTTTACCAATGTGGGTCTTCTCAGAAGTATGCATAATGGGTACTCATTTGAAGTGGAATTTAATTTTGCATACACTGAGTGTATACACTTGAAATTTGGGTAAAACTATAAGGATATAAGCCAAACATACAATAAAAATGTAGTTTTTTTCTTTTCCCTCAAAAATTTATAAATTTTATTATATTAGTTTGACTATTATTTTATTATTTTTCCGTAGGAGGCCACTTTTAGAATGAAACTTCCTCTACTGTACCACTCTTATTGAGAAATTATTCTCTTTAGATCATCATTAATGCACCATCACACTTAACACTTCACCTCTCACACCCCTAGATTGTAGTATACCATCTGCGTGATCACACCTTTTCATTTAGCCCCCACCCTTTGTAGTTACTCCCCTACATCATCATGTAGGGAACTACACATTTGGGGCACTCATATCTATGTTTTTAAATCCAAAAGTACTTTTAAATTTTTTCTCAAGTGTACAAATATTTTTTCAAAAAAAAATTCTCATACATATTTTTGTGTTTACTACCTGGTGGAAATTCCTATTCATCCTTGGTTGGAGCTCACCTCACATTCAATCTTCTCAATCTCATATCATGTCGTACCACACCAATACGTCCCACCAAATAATTATATTGATTCCAACCTATCATTTTCATTTACAAAAATCATTTATACCTCCCATCGATGTCCTGTAAACTTGAAAGGCATATCTCCCATAGTCCTTTTTTGACTTTCATCACTTTCATTTACACTCCAACCTTGGGCACTTCCCAATGTTCCTTACAAATTTTCAAACTCAACCATTATTCATTTGAAAAACCTTACATACTCCAATACATGTATCAACTTAATTTGGATTTCCTACAAAACACTTTATTTAAGATAACCGTCTCTTCTTTTTTGTCAACATCAACACCCATTCTCCGGAATTAAAGAAGTAAATTAATGCCCCTCTCCCATTGAATAATAGGTCAACCTCAATTGAATGAATGAGAAACATCATCATCCCTTGGTTTCATTAGTCCCTCTAATGTTCAACACTAGAACAATTTTCACATTAGTGCATATCATACCTTACAATAGTTGTACTTCTTTCATATAGTCAAAGTTCCATGCTTTCAGATCACACTCACATCAGGGATGTATTTTTAATGATGCATGGGGGAACCCATTATAGCATTTTTTAAATATGGCCCCAAGGGGAGAAATTAGTCATGTACTTAAACATGCAACAAGTTAGTTTCTTTTGCATATTCTCTTGTGTACTTGTAATATGAAATTGAAATTCATGATCACGAGCATGGGACATTCCTTTGTCATACAAATTTTTTTGTAGAAAAATCCTATTAGCTTGGTTTTATTTTATTTTTTTGAATTATTAATTTTATTCTTTCCTAACAAGGCACTCTCTCTCAATAATATAGTAGCACTCATCGTGGGGAACAACAAAACGTGACGACTTCCGGCTACAAGTTTTCTCCAAACCTCATACATCAGGGGGCGACTATTATTACAGAAAAGTCGTACACAAAATTTTACAAGGTATGCTATGCTAAACATTAGAAAATATCATGCACGTGTGTACCAATTATCATTTAAACCATCATGGAACCCAAAGAATCCAAGTTTTTCTAAAGGGCCATTTAAAATATAAAACGATGCAAGAACACCAAAGAAGATTTGCACAAACCCTCACAATTGTTTATTAGATAGCCACACAGATCCACCAAAGTTATAACTAAACAACTTTTTGACCAAAACACATTGAAAGGGTCTAAATTCTCTGACAGTTCAAGATTGATAGCCTATTTTCGAGGCTCTCTACCCTTAATTGGGAAGTTATGGAGCCTCCAAAGGTCTCCTCATGCCTCCTAACAATACCTATCTCATTAATGAGCCAAGGATAAAGAGTTATGAGATAATTTTTATTCTATAAACATTAGAGGAATGAGAGCCAAAATAATGAAAAAGTGAGATTATGGTTATGCTGCCAAAATTGATTGTGCAATTAGCATTAGCTCGAATTATGAGTTAACCATTTGAGAGTTTTATTTAGATTATTTTAGAGAGAAGTGCTTTGTGATTGGATTGGAGGGAAATATCCTTTTTTAGAGTTTTAGTGAAAAATTTATTAACAAATATCCTTCAAGTTTTCTTAAACTCATATATTGTATTTCTACCAACAACAAATGAAGAGGATTAGTTTATATTATCTTGTTTTTAGTTTGTTTCATGTTTTCTTTAGTATCTAATGGGCATCCTATTATATCGTTTCTCTTTTGCATACATGGTATTTTTATTTTAGCTATAAATTCTAACAATTGCAATTGTGGGCTTATTTGTAGTTTGCAGCCAAACTATAAAGAAATACCGAATTTGGCATAGCCTTGCTCCAAATTCACAACCACATACCTAATCTATAATATCAAGTTAAACAACTTCGAAGACAAGAGGAAAGCCTGAAAATTGATTCAAAATATATCAAACATCACCTTCATATTAAATATATATGGCATAAGGATTTGTAGGCTTAGCTAAAACATTGGGAAATCAAGGAACAATTTCCAAAATACGGATAATAATAAAAATATCATTATATCAAAATTTAAGGAAAAAAATTGGTACAATAAAGAGTTAGAGGGAAAATTATCAAGATATTATAAAGCACTAATCTCCCCTCGTCTAAAAAATAAAAATTATCTCTTTGTTCGATGAACATCAACAAGAAAATAAACATTATTAAAAAAAAAAAAAATTGTACTTGTGCTATCTTTTCTAGAGATAAATTATGTAGGTATTTTTGAAATATTGACATAGTTTATCTCTAAAAAAAGAGGATAACTATAGGAATTAGTTTCCTTCAGGTTCATCACAAAATTTGATGTTGGTAAATTTAGAAAAAATTCTTGGGATGAAACATTTTTTCAACTTCGTCATAGTAAGAAGGTTGACGATAGAAAAAAAAATCATATTAGAATGGATTACATATATTAAAATTAGATTTCAATTTCAAAATATCTCTCCCACGAAAAACCTTCATAACATTTTAACTAATTTAAATTATGATAATGTAGATATACTTTTCTTATTCTTTCTTAACAGCGAAATACAATTTAAAAAAAAATCAAGTAATTATTTATCTCTTACAAACTAATCGGTCATTTGATCTCCTCTGTAAGTAGCAATCATTTTCATCATCGATATACATAATTGTAATAATATTTATTTTATTTATAATATTTCATATAAAAAAAATGATTAAGATTATTTTGTATGTTAAATGTTTTACTTCAAAATAGCATATTACATCATACAATGTAGCTCAAATTATCAAAGTTCATCCCATTACTAATCTCAATCTTCCATAAGGGAAACTAGAAATATTGAATGATAATGTATTATACAAATTCAAAATACAAAGTCTATGCCTTATAGTAATTATAATAACCATAACTTGAAAAAATCAAGAAACATGAAACTATAGTATAACATGACACAAGGTCAATAATCTGATGAGGTAATCCAGGCGAGGCATTTTGTGCTGGTGTTGGGAAAAATACTGAGAGGGGCAAGGGCGGGGGGTGGGTGGGTGTCTGAATCAATATTTAAAACTCACTTAAAGTTTTCTTTTCTTATTCATATTTATGTATGTGATTTTTATCCTAACAACTACCGTATATCCAATCAACTTACTTTTTAGTTAATTCATAATTTATTTAACTTGAACCAACGTATCAGTATTTCATTAAGAATGAATTAAATAGTAGCAATGTGAAGTAAGAAAAAAATAAACCATCACAAATAAGAAACACACATGAACACCACGATTTTTAGGTGAAAACACAATGTGGGAGAAAACCAATGTTGTTGTCATTTATGTATTCCTTTTATTATAGAGAAACACTTTTTACAATATTGTATTGGCACAGATGCATACCAGCATAGAGGAACCCACCTATAGATGGCTACAACCTTCTCTCATTCTCCAACACCCACTGGAAGGGAGCTCTAACCCCTTGATCTCGTTTTCTGGCACCCACCAAAAGGGATGTCCTGCCCCCTAATCTGATTTACCAGCTACCAATGGAAGGATGCTTTGAATTCCTCACTGAAGACTCCAACCCACAACACCACCATGGACCATGTTTCACAAATTTTCATATTGGATCCACTTGATTCAAAACATCACACCTTGTAGGAAACATTTCATCAAAATTTCAGACTGGACCCACTACCATCATTTAAGTCCAATACCAAATATAAAAATTGAAACTAATCATTGCAACAAATCAATGAATAATTTAACCAACTGAATTAACCAATAATTGAACCAAATCATACCCAAATAAATCAACTTATTCTAAAAAAACCAAAGAAGTTAGATCATTGTAACCAAAATATCAATATTATACCCAAACATTACATAAACTCAATAAACCAATTGAAAACCCTGATGAATAAAATCTCACAATGTATACACTACTTTATTTTCGCAAATATGTATGTATACATGACATCCTTAAAGAATACCTTCGTATATATCTCATAACATTGAACCATGAAACTAAATCACTATTATTCTGAAATAAGCTTTGATTCATAAATAAAACCACTGAATTATTCTGAAATAATCACATAGTCATCATTGATATTCAATCACATACAAGTAGTAGCATAATCACTCTTCAACATATAAAACCTCAATCAATTCAACTTCAAACATCACTATTAAACCCAAATCAACATGAATGCTTTGTTGAGAGAAAATAAAAAAAACATGAAGATTGATTAGACTCATCAAACATCATACTCAGCAAAACCCCAACTTATGTACACACTTTCCACAAAACACTTATGCATGTATGAGCGCTCTTCATGAATCAAACCCGTGTACAAATCTATCCAATGTGCAGAATAGACATTCCACTTACCATAATGAAACCCGTGTATGTACAAGCCTTTAAATTTATCCAACTAGCATATGCACATGCCTTTCAAGTTATCAAACACATGTACATATATGCAATTATTGACCTATACCCACATTGCACATAAGACCTATAGAAAGGAACACATATCTCAACATACACAATAAAACATGCGTCATAAATAAATATAACAAATCAAACCAATCCACTATCAATATAATAATTTCAGATCTATTGGATCTGATCCATCATCAAACTCTCAGGTGCATACTTAGCTTCCTATCAAACAATTCATTAATAACCCATTACATGCATACTTGCTTCAGATCTAACTATTCATCAAATATCCATCACTTACACACCAAAAAACACTATGATATTCATCTCCTTATATATATTAGGCATTATCCAATACCACAAGTCAAAAGCATACTAGTGTTGATGGTATTCCTTGATGGGATCAAATAGGCATTACTACACTCAATATTGTGGGTTAATACCATGGCAACGACTCTTAGTATTTAGAATACCATGCTGCGGAAACTGTACACACCTTTTCTTCTTCATACCTACGGGTGTATGCAAATTTTCTTCAGAGAACCACCATGTACCTATCAACACATCACCTTCATTATTATTCTATCTATTAACTGCTATTATTTTTACCGAACTTCCTATCACATGTAGACACATCCTGTTGACATTTTCATCAAGTAGGCTGACATCAAAATTCAACTCATTATGTAGGTTCCCATTAGGGACAATAGATTATTCATAATTCCAACAATTGGAACTAGGAGAAGCAGTAAATTTCATTTTATACTAGAGTTGACTCTTTACAAGAGCCAAGTCTGCATCCAAACTGACCAAATAGGATTATTGATTTCACTTCACCTGTTTAATTCCATTTAAGGAGGCTATGATGTTATTTCAATGCCTGTGTTTTTCCTCTAATATTGTACATAAAAGAGCCTGCAACTGCCAAAGTAATGTGACTTAATTAAAATATTGGTTCCTTCATCATCTGATGTGTTGAGTGTCAAGGAGCCAATTATAAACTTCCTCCATGATCACAAATTCAGAAAAGGTTTGGCGGACATTGAAAACATGATATTTTATCTAAATAATTTCCGCTTAGATGTTTTGGGACGTGATAGAGTGAAACACAATTGTAGTGTAATGAGCCTGTGTTTAGGCCTAGGAATGACCTTGATGACCTATACCATTTCTAACCCTTCGGTTATTTATTTTTCGATGCATAATTCCTCTTATTGAGCCATACAATATTGCCTAAAGGAAAAATGTTTAATGAAAGAGAAGAAAACTTTGGTGTGTTACCCCAAGGCCAAAGACATGCAAAGGAAAACATTAGATGACAGATGAACTTTAATTACAGAAAATAATAAAGAACTAGGCCAAATACACTATGCAACACTACTAAATTGTAGTCCTTCCCCAGGGGAGGAGATAATAAATATAGACCCTAGACACCCAGAAAGGAGACACAACTATGACACAATATTTAAGCTGAAAAAAATCAACACAACAATATAATTCAATGTGACTGGATAAGAAAATATAAATCCTAAAACAACCATACCTTGTAATCCAAGCCCCCTTTTCCACTGGCACAACAAGAAGGATAGCGCCACTAGTTGCATAAAATGATAAATATTGGGAAGTCTAAAAAAAATCCTCTTGTTGATGCACACCTCCATGCATATGATACACGAACCTAGCTATCGCTTTCATATTCTCTCTATAAACACTTCTATCCTGTAGGGATGTTTTGATGTATAAGAAAAAACATTCCTCTACCACCCCAAGGTATGATACAATTGATATAGGTTAATAGGAATGTCGAGGATCACTTCATTTTAAAAATAAGACATCTCCATTACCCAGGAAATGTCCTAAGGGTTGATGTGATATCCCTCCCACATGTAGTGGGGAGAGAATCTGAATACAATAAAAATTCCCATCATCTTAGTATAACGCAGGATGAGTAGAGTGATAATGGAATTTCATGAAATATCATGGGAAATAAGTATTTATGCTCTTACATGGGATGGGTAGGCCACGCTAACCACTTTCCCCCTATTTAAATTCAAAAGAGGTGATAAGGTTGTACGTGTGCCCCCAACATCATTTTCCAATTGGTATTCCACCTAGATTGTGGGAACACATGCTTAAGTGTGAAGTTGTAGTGGATTCCCTTTTTCTTATAATGCACACTATATTAAGGTACAATAATAAATAGTGTTATACAAAATCTACGATAGCGTACAAAAGTGTCTTCACTAGACTTGGTGGCTTAGTCTACAAGAAGTGAAGGACAAAGTAGTTATTGCTTTCCTTAAAGTAAATAGATGATAAAATGAAGCCTACCTATAATATTTCATATGATTCACTCTTTTCTTGGCTTGAATGCTCAAATCCTAGCTCTCCTCGCCAAATTAGAACTTTCATAATGAGAAAACAAAAGCCAATGATCTATGAAATCTATCTACCATTATATATGTACTTAATTCAATGGCTCAACATGGCATCGAAAAACATGAAATCATAAAGTCACATATAGGAAAACAAAGAACTCTTTGCATTAATATTAATCGAAGGAGTTACAACAAGAAATAGGAGTTGATCTTGTATAAGAGCTCCTCAAAGCTTACTTATTCCCTTTTTGCTAGAAATTGCACCTCTAATCACCCTAATGCATGGAATGATAACTATGCACAACCTCAATATGAAGGTATAATTTTATCTCAAAAATCCGTCCCCTATCTTTTGGATGCCCAAAAATATATAGGTGAGGGGAGAAAGTTGGGATTTCTTATCGAATTACCAATCAAGTCCTTGCAATTGACTGTCTATGGGAGGATGAGATAAAAAGATAATGGATGGAAACTCCAAGGTAGGATAGGATAGAATCTGAATGTTTTACCTGAGGTAAATTTTTGTAACAAATTATGGAAGCTTATGGAAAAGTAGGCTTCCATAATTTCTCTCTCTCTCAAATTTCTAGAACCAACGCAAGTGCATAATGGAGCGACATTTATGTGATCAACACAAGACACAAATGAGAAACATGTAGGTGAACATTGCACAATAAGAATCTAGCGAGCATTGGTCCTAAAAATAACCGAAACAAGTTTTTTTGAGGCAGAAACACTAGGATATGGGGGTTTCATGCATAGGAATTTGTGTTATGATAATTTCAAGGGGTAAAAGGAGGTTGATTGATCTAGTTTGTAGGCTAAGTAAACATATCTAACAAAATATCGTATCAAATAACTACCCCTAAAGAGAAAAGTCAAGAATGGTGAGTACTGAAGTGCTTTACCTGTGAAAATTCGGGATCAAGAACAACCAGGGAGATCATCTTCTGTTACAATAGATTTACATCATGATATCTTTGTTGAGGGAGGAATACACATACATAGAACATAAGCTAAAATTAAATTTACAGTGATCAAAAGACATGCCCACTAATTAAAAATGGTGGACCCATGACTTGATTAATTTATATATGATCATATCTATCATGCATTGTGATCTTGTATTTATCCTGAAATTGCAGCCCGGATGGATGAAACTAGATCTTGGGTCTTCTATCTCGTTCACATGACTGTCCAATCTACGAGTCTAACCATGTGAATCAATGAGTTGGATTCAAACATCATAGACACCATCTGGTTACCAACCAATGATGTAAGTCACTAACAAATGTGAGAGAATCCATCGATGATGTTAATGGATCTCAAGGTACTGCAGTGCAATTTGTATGGTGTGAGTAAATGAATTGATGTTAAATAACACACATAATTTTTTAGTTGAAGTCCATTGATGTAAACCTGTCACTAAGAGTGAGGAAACTTGTCATTGATGTATGCAAGCACTAACGTACCGAGGGTTCTTTCTAAGTCAACCTCTTGGATGATGAGTTGATGTTGACATGAAGTGGCCCATCGAAGGAGGGCCTTGATGTATCCCCCATCAACGACATGAAATGGGTATCATGATTTGAGAAAGAATGATTTCTATAAAAAAATGGATTACGAATGGCAAACCTGGAATAAAGGCTTAAGAGTATTGTAGCTGATATTGACTAAATGATTTCTCTTGAACACAATGACAACACTAAATGGAGTTGGCAACATTGACCCTAAACCAAAAATAGAGGCTTTTGAAAATGGCGTTATAACCAAAATATAAGAAGATTACCCAACCCAACAACCGTGAAGATGAAGTGAAAGAGTGTCATGTTCAAGAGCGACTCGGTACCATTAGAAAAATAGAATTCCTTGCTTTCCCAATATCCTCAAAGATATTGGTCAATATCTATTTATTTTTTAAAAAGATTGAGGAGGATAACATATGCTCGATCTCTAAGTTCACCCTTTGGATTTATCCCTCCATGTATGCTTAACCAACCCTGAGAAGGAGTGTTTCGACCTTGGAATGTTTAATAAGTCGATCATCATTTGATGCTTTAACGAGTCGAGTGAAGGTAAAACTTGACATATTTTTCATGTTTAGAGAGTTTGAAAAAGAGGTGAAAACAAAACTCCAAATGTTCCCTTTCATTGGTAGTCCCTCGAATCTGAAAAGGCAAAAAATAATATTCAAGATAACCTATTAGCCATGCTCAACTAAGATATTCATTTATTGTAAATGGTCTATCTTAGTCTGGAAAAGGGTTAAACTTATAATGATTAGAATTATTTTCATTTACTTTAATGAGTTCAAAAAGACAAGTGCTCAACAATATTTTCATATTTTTGGAGTCTAAAAAGAGCCAAAAGAGGACTGCTCATGAAGGAAGGAGTGGTATAAAAGGTATCAATTGGTTCTGGTCATGATGGAACTTCTCAAAACACTTAAAGGTCAAGAGGTTGGCTAATAATACCACTCATCACAATGGTTCCCTAGGTAATGGTAAAAACAGAGTGAAAGCATATAATCGGCCAAGAAGATGGTGACGATGGGATGATAAAAACCAAGGTTCATCTAGTAGAAAAAGGTTGATAAAAATAAAAATCACAGGGGATAGTGTGAGAATGGTTTCATTTTTACACAATCTTGAAACATGGGAAACTATGCTTGAAATTGGTATCATTTTTACACAAGCTTGAAAAAAAGGAAAATTATTCTTGAAATAAATTTGCATTGCCCTAGCATAATGACTCAATTCGAGGTACATTCCCCCCAAGCTTCATTTCATTCACCCAAGTATAATAATGGTTGGTAACAGGTGTATTGCATGAAGGTTCATTTACGAGATCAAGTGAAAGACTCGATTGGAAATTTGCGAGATCTAGTCAAAGACTTGAATTGGAAGGGAATCTATTTCATTTTTAAAGAACTTGACACAAGAAAAGAACTATGCTCATGGGTCTTGTTTCATTTTTTAATGAGATTGACACAAGGAAAATAACTTTTCTTGGGACCTTGATCATGACCTTCATAAAAGCATGGCCTCTAAGATGTTCCCATGATATGGTAGAACAACCCTCTGAAAGGGATATAATGGAAATATCGGGCTCCAATGCCCCTAGTACATGATGCACTAGATAACTGACTAGATCATCAGTAGACATAGGCATGGAACATGTTTCCACATAATTAACTTATGGTGGGGAAGATACCACTTGCATGTAAGTACCATTTAGGGAAGTTGGTTTATTGGGAGTCAAATTAGGACCAACGAATGAAAACTGGTCATTGGTCACAATTATTCCTTCATGTGGGAAACACATCACATGAAAGAGTGAAGAAACAAGATCTCCCATGACATAAATATAGTCACACACAAGGAGTAAATTAAAAGCCAAATGACCTTGGACTACCATCACATAGATATAGATAATATTTCCTCCCAAATTAATATGAAACTTAGGAAGGATACATAATGGTTGGCTAGTTCATCTGTTAAAAGCCAACAAATTCTGGGTGAGAGGCACAAGTTGCAAAGAACCTAAAGTTTTCTAAGAAATTTAGAAAAAAATAATGATAGATGTGCCTTTATGTATGGTTATTCTAGTTATGACTATATTATAATAATGTACTCTGATTGAGAAGGGAAAGCAAGGATGAAGAAGATATCCTGCAAGTTGAATCCAATCAAAGGAAGTGACCATACTACTTGGAGGGGGTGTCGTGGAAACACGATAATTGCCCTCTCATGCTGTGGGATGGGAGAACTGCTCTCTAGTGTTGTGGGAATGGGAGGATCTCCCCCTAGTTCATTAGAATATGAAGAAATGAGGGGAACCTATGATGGAATGAAGGTGGAATCAACTCAACCACTCTCTAAACCAATGGTTGTTAGAGAAAAGAGTCATGGGAGTCATATCGAGAGTGAGTGAGATTGAATAGCTTCATATTCTAATAAATCACTTCATTAACTAGTGGAGGATTGGAGAAAGCTTTTGGTAACCATCTCGAAGAAGAGGCTAAGAATTTTGAAGGTTGTCCAACACTTTTGATTCTTCATCCATACAAGGAAAAAGGTAAATAGGAAGATTCCCTTCATGTAACGTACATGGAAATTTTACTTTAGAACGTTTCATATGTACCTTACTATCACTAATTGAGGGTTTATCACCAACATTATTTCCGGAAGTTGATAACAAAGGCTGATGTGAGCCTATGGACCACACTTCTAACACTAGTGGAATACCAGGAAAATATCTAATAATGTGGTCATGTTGACATAAATTACAAGGGAAATTGACTTTGTGGGGCTAACTAGAAGGTTTCCCCATACTAGTTGCATGGGTAGAAATGGTTGCTTGGTTTCCTCCTTTCTATACTTTTCGTCTTCTTAATATTCATTTTCCTCTTCTTCTTATCCACCGAGATACCAACTTTGAGGCTTTCACCAGATGAAGAAGAAGAAGAGGAAGAACACCAAACATGCAAGGAAGGGAACATGTCAACTTTACGATCATCTTGTTCAAGTGGAGGACTACTTGGTTGAGAATTATTTTGGACATTTAGAACCATAAGGGTCGAAAACAACCAAACTAGAAAGCCAATGGTAAGTCCAGGAAGGGACAACATTTCCATATAAGGAGCACCAATATTTCCAACAGAAGGAAGAGGACCAAGATTCTCATAAGAATGGTTTCCTTGATTAGTAGACTCAGGAAATGTTGCCATTAGTCTGAATCTAATATCATCTAAGGTGTGTCATGTTAAGGATTTTTTTCTGCGGCGAATTAATTTATTGTAAAAATTCAAGAGATAAAACAAAACAGAGGGGTAACTAGGAAAAAGGATTTACTAAAAAACTCTGAACTACAATATACGCATTGACGAACCAAGTGTCTAATATATGTGCAGTAAATATCCTTGAATCTTGTGTTCGTTGTATCATAGTATACAAGGAGGCCGAGTCGGTAACCTATGGTGGGATAGAAATCTATGGTGGACTTCCAAACTATACTTGATGTTATGTGGAATAAAATTCCATAGTAGCGTTGTGTAATGTGTAACCGTTCGATGATATCATTCACATATACTTTTCATGCATGGAGCACCATTCGACATAACAAAAGGTACTTGGATAATGATGTTATACACTTATGTACGTGGAATAAGATATCACCCTTGGATTGCAACACTGAAAAAAAAATGACAACTCTTATGTTTAACGACACTGGAACATATCTCTAACGTAGACCTCTAAATTCTTGTGTTAATGTGAAGAATGCTCCTTAGGTTGATTCAATAAATCCTATAGTTTATCTTTGATTAAGTTTTAGTTTTTGGGCTCCCCACGAAAGTCACCTAAATATCCTAAAATGAAAACTAGAATGAGGAAATGGAATATTTCTCATTCAATGAAAAAATATCTAAGGAAGGGAAGAGACAAATAGTATGTAGTGAACAATATGCAACAAATGATGTGAAAAGTGAAACCCATTTCCAATGAAATTGTTCCAATTTAAATGCACACACAAAACCCTAAATTCCACTGCAAATATTTTTCTTTTCAAGTCTCTGAATTTTCAAGAATGAAGAAAACTAATATGCAACCTTTAATCACTAATTCAAATAAGATTTTAAAAATTAGGACTAGAAAAAAAATTCAGCCAAGAAACCAATGACCAAACAAAATTAGTTTACAAGTAGCGTAATGATAAGAATAAAGGAAAATATTAAGAAATCCTCATTCAAGGAAATCAAACACAAGTGAAAACCAAATGGAGGCTTAAGATGGGCTAGAAGACACTAAAGACTTAACAAAGGACACCTGGAAGAAATTTTATCAAAGAGAAAATAAGGACAAAGGAAAATTCATGCAATAATAGGGGCCAACATAGGTGCAAAAGAGGCATCAATGCCTTGCAACATGGCCATAGAGAGGGATCTGTACAGGTGCAACACTCTGTCCCTACAACAAGGGAAGATTTGGTGAGGAATGAGGGAATTTTGACACAAATTTTAAAATTGATACTCAATGAAAGGTCTTACTAGGTATGTTATTTAATGAAGATGAAAAATAAGGTATGAAGAAGAGCCGAAATAACGAATAAATAAAAAAAATCCAAAAAAGAAATATACCCATCCCTAGCTGGAATCACCAATTTGTTATACAAAATCTATGACTATGGAAAAAAGTGTCTTTCCTAGACTGGGTGGCTTAGTCTAGAACAACAGAAGGAAAAATTTGATATTGGTTTCCTTAAAATAAATAGATGATGGGATGAATCATACCTATAATATGACGTATGATTTAGTCCTTTATTGGAAGGAATTCTCCAATCCTAGTTGTCGTCGCCAAAATTAGAACCTGCACAATCAAACAAAACAAGCCAATGATCTATGAAATCTGTGTAGCATCATCTAAATACTTCATTCAATGGATCAACATGGCATTAAAATACATGAAATCATAACATCATATATATGAAAACAAAGAAGACTTTGCATTTATATAAATGGAATGAGTTACAACCAGAAATAGGAGTTGATCTTGTAGAAGAGCTCCTTCAAGTTGTCTTCCCTACAAGGAAACGATCCTATAGCAGATTTTTTTGAGGAAGCCCTTATAAAAATAGGCCAGATATCCGTTTTTAGCGGAGGTCATTAGAGGAGGTTTTCAGGTGGAGGTTTTTTCGGATGTTTTTTGCGGTGAGTTTCTCATCATAAAATACACTAGTGCATTTTATGAAAAACTCATCGGTGCATGCTATAAATTGGCACATCGAGACACTGTGATTTCTGTACAAACCCGCTCGGTGTGTCTAAGTACTATATTGCATTGGTGCTCTACATACAAACTGGCTTGGTGCATCTCCGTAATGCAGCGCACCGTAATGATGTGTGGTGCACCATTGATAAAATCACCTAGTGCGTCTCAAAATCGAGCGCAGCAAAAAAGGGTTAATTTAAAAAATCCACTGATCATAAAAACCTTATTTTTACTTATTCAATGTTCTAGACCTCTCAAACGTTGTTGTGATTTTGTCTTCTAGGAGGTTCACTTCCATTGGTGCTCCCATTGCCCACATTGTTGTCATCCATTACGCACTATGTGGAGTTCGAATTTTTGAAAATGGTGGGCAAATTTGTTTTTTTGAATTCCTCAGCAAATATGCCTCCTCAACGCACAAATGTATAGTTAATATACTTGTTTCTTAATAAATAAACCTTTTAGCGGATTAAAATTTCAAATTAATTTCAAAGTAACTATTTTAAAAAAAATAAAAAAAATTGTGCGGTGGATTCTAGCCATTCGACTCACACTATTTGCGGTTCTTCCTATAAATTTACAGGCTACACTGGGAATGGTGTTAACAAAAACTACATTGGGTTCTAGTGTGGTATCGAGAAAACATGCACTCATAAAATTTAAAAAACAACACGGCATTGTGGTCGCTTACAAGACCGCACCGTTGACTATGTAATGTTATTGACAAGGTGGTGCATTGACCAAACTAACCGCCTCAGGCAGATAGATTGGTAAAATCACTGCCCACTCGACAGCATTACATATTCAATGGTGTGGTCATTTATAGGACCACACCATTGACAATGTGCTATTGTTGGGAGGTGCGTTGACCAAACTATCCATCCCAGGGCGGTTAGTTTGTTCAATGCACCGCAAAAAAATATTTCCTGGTTGCGTGGTACACAAAAATTTTTCATGTGCACCATGCATGGTGCATGATAAAGAATTATGCATTGGTAACAATGCATTATTTCAGTTTTGGCCGTACCGAGTATTTTTTTTTTTTTCAATAAAAATTATGTATATATTTGTAAACACATTTCTCATTTAATAAAAATAAATGTATTTAATATGTGAATCATTCAACTGTGGGGGGCACGGGAGAGGGAGAGCCTTTTGTACCCTCACCTTATTACAATAGCTACCTATTTTCTCCTAACGGAGGTAGGCCTCCTTAATCTCTACGAGGAGGCTACATCCGTGAAGGGGCACAGTGAGTTATTGGTGTTATCACTCCACCGGATCTCTAAGGCTGAGAAAGAGTCCAAATAGAGGTAACCAGAGACTAGTATTTTAGTTTGGTAGCTAGCCCTACCAAACTAGAGAGGGAAATCTCCAAAAATTCACAGCTAAGAGGGCTGGATGAATTATGTTTTTAGGCTAGGTATGAGTACAGGGGTTTATTTGTTTGAATTGGTTTTTTGGATGGGTAAATTAGGTCATAGAGGCTAGGTCAAGGAAAATAAGATTAGGATTGCAGTCCATTCAATGGGGAAAGGTAGGTAGAAAGGATAACACTTTAGGGTTCCACAGTAAGATGGATATGGCTAGCGAGGTGCTAGAAAGAGCAAGACAATGCATGTATTCTTTCTAAATTGAAAAAATGAGACAAACTATGAAGATTTTCCCAAAACAGAGCATAGAAGATGTATTGTTCTTATTTACTTGAAAATCAACATATAATAGAAATGAAATGGATCATGGAGAGTACAAAAAATTAATACATATACAACAGAAGAAAAAAAATGTTAAAATTCCATACCACAGGTATCCAAAAGAAATAGTTGCAGCTCTTTCATTAATTTCCTGCCAAATATTGATTACAGTAGAGTCTCTAATCAATTAAACAACATACAACCATATCCAATCTATAAATTGAGTCAAGAAGTGAAATATATACACATTAAACAACGTCTCCCAACCTTATTGGTCGAATGCCTAATTTGAGGAATTGTTCCACAAAAAACTGAACTGCATACCTACAATGTACGGAGGTCAAACTGACTCATACCTCACTTTTTGGAAACTAATTCATTACATCTCATCGGGAGTTTTTACCTAATGAATTTACCCCTAGGTAACTGAAAAACATGATTATTAAATTTACATACTTGACTTACATTGGTAAAAACCATCATTTTCCAAGGTGAAACTTAGAAAACTGAGAAAATTTGCAAATTACAGGAAACACAGAGAAATGGTAAAAGGTGCAGCGCCAGTGTAAAAAGAGCATTGCCAACTTCAACTCCACTTTTGAAGGGGTTTCGAGTGTCCAAATTGATCTCAGGATAGCTCATTGGAAATAATGTCCTCTCTAGTTTCGAAATATGTGCTTATTTTCCAAAATGGTGTTGATTTTACCCTTCAAAATGTCATTCTCCCAAGACTGGTCAAAAGTGCAGTGCCAACCTAAAAAATAGGGTAGAAACATGTTTTTTGAGATGTTTCTTGACACTTTGACTGACCAGTTGGCCCAAAAAAACTTATAAAAGTTGCTATGGTGTTTGTATTTGACCTTCTAAATCAAATGGTGTCTTCAGTTATTTCATTGGAGGTCCCTAGAAAAAGCGCAGCACCTAGGTCATCGTGCTTTTGGCAGTGCAACTTTGTAAAACTGTCAAAATGTGCAAAAAACTCAAAATTTTCAAAACTTGCCCAAAATTTCTTGAAAATTGTGCTATGGATGCCTAATTAAGTCTGCTAAGCAATGAGGGATGCATCTGCAAGGATGTGAAGCTTGTCTCCCTCCTTTTTCTTGGCTAGGGTTTTCTTGTGTTTTTCCTGTAATTGCTTAAGTTTGATGCTACAAACCTTGTTCCATGTGATGTACCTATTTGACAAGTTTTTGAGCATCTTGTTGTCATTTTTTACGTTTTTGATGAGCTTATAACGATGTATGTTGACTCTTTCAAGCCATGTTTCTCTCTCATCCTCAACCTCCTTGGCAATCCTTTCCTCAAAAGTCAGTTTTTCCTCTTAAATTCTCTGATTTTGTAAAGCCCTCTTAAGACCTCTTGTTTTTGGTTATTTTCATTTATTTTGGATGTCATGTTGGTCAGGGTCACTAGGTTGCATCATAGATTTACCTTTCTTTGTTTTAAGCAACTCTAGCTCCATGAGAATTTTCTTATCCTTCAACTTCTTATTCTCCTACTCAAGAATGACAAACTTAGATCTCTCTAGGTTATTCTAAAGCTCTCTGATATGGACATCCTTATTTCTGACAATTAAATTGGAGGCCTTATGGTCATCCTTATCATCCAAGTCAACAAGGTCAAACTCTGTCTCTATCTCATGGAGGTCTTCCTCCTCATGGATGACTTCCTCATGAACATTTTCCTTTATCATCTTTTCCTTTGCCTTCTGTACCTGCTTTGTTGATGAAGAAGGCAAGGTCCTTTCCACTTTTCATGGAGAAAACACTTGCTTATACCCTCTCTGATATTTTATAACCAATGTGCCCATTTCAGCCCTTTTAGAGTTGCTGACCATAGCTCTGCTAGGTGACCCAATCTGACCCTGAAATGGTGATGGTGGTGGTGAAATGGGTGTAGCAGGCTGAGTTGATGAAGGAGTAGGTGTTGTGGGCTGAGATGGAGGAATGCTATCTTCAACATGTTGATCAGTAGGATGAGATGAAGAAGGCATATCTTCAGCATGTTGAGCTTGTGGAGCTGTGAAGATATAATTGGCAATGAAGGTGTCCCATGAAATCTACAATTGGTTAAGGTGATGGAGGAAAATGATCTTGATGAGAGAGTGGTGAAAGAGGTTGTTCTATGCTCTTGAACAAATAGTATGGGATATTTAGAAACTGATTCTTGTGAAGTGCATACGCAGTCTAATATGATATGTATAGAGTCTGGAGAACATTACTTCACAAGATAAGTACTTCATGGTGATCTTCATCATGGGCGTTTACCTATCAAGGAGGTAGCTAAAAGGAAAAACTCTCATTCTTTCACTTTTTTACATTGGATTGATGAATGGCTCATAATAATGATCATCCAAGTCTTTGGATTTAAACCACGTCTCACCCATGTTTGGAATCCCAGTGGCAGGAGCAATGATAGATGTAGATATGGTTAAAGTTACAATTTCAAGGGTCACCTGATTGTCTTTGAGGTTTGAAATGAAAAGTATACTTATAATAGGATGGTGTTGAACTATTTCAATCATATTGTAGAAATCTAGGAAACCAAAATATTGAAAGAAAAAGTCTGTCATTGGTGAAGCCATCAGTTCTCTAGTGTTGGTGGGCTCCAACCTTATGATTCTTCCTCCCTTATGCTGCCTTATTTCTCACCTATCCTCATCTTCTTGTTTATCTTCCTCCATATTAATCTATGTCATCTTCCATGGTGTTTTTTCTCTAGAAACCCTAGGGATGAGGAAATGGGAGTTGGGATAGGTCTAGGGAGTGAGGATAGGTCTACGAAAAAATACAAAGATGGGGGAAGGGATTATTTAGCTTTGGGAGGTGATAGAGGGTTTAAATTCTTAGGTAATTATAAATGATAATTTTACTACAGGTTTTGGGTATGGGTGCCTAGGAAAATTGAAATACCTAGGACTTAGGGTTTAGGGGAAAAGGGATTTAGGGAAAGGGATATAGTGTTGTAGGGTTAGGGATATGGTTTATAGTGATGTATTTTTATAGGTTAATTTTGGAATCATCCCCCATGACATGATAAGACTAGACATCATCCCCAGGACCAATGAAATAGGGTCTATCATCCCCTATCATTTCAATTACTACATGCCCTAAGAGAAGAAAAAATCATTCATGACTTGTATTATGAGATTTCCAAGGCTTGGAGTATATGTTATATCACTTATGAGCTCATCAACAGCGCTTCTCAAGGGACTAATTGTGTTTCATATGAATATCCCTCCATTCAAGGGTGCACTGCAATGCACTTCCCAACATTCAAGGGTGTGGGCTTCAAATGGGAGCGAGCTTCTCACTGTTGTGGAATCTCCACATGGCCAGTCCCTTCTAGAAGAGACCATATATGTCAAAATTCAAATCCAAGTGTCCATCCAACACCTCTAAACTTGGAAACATGTCTTACCTATTATTATAAAGTCATTGATTGGGAAACTACCTTCAATTGCCCTATAAATTGAGCACAGATCCTAGTCCTAGGGAGGGAGGAATTTTGGTAAGGAAATGTTGTTGGATTCTCAATTGAGAGAGTGAAATAAATGATATGATGCTGGTGAGATGTTAATTTTGATGAGGTTGGGATGAAGGTGGAGCTGGTGACATCAAATCGATCATTGGTTGTAACCTCCCCCTTCTACTATTTAATAAAGATTGTTGTTTATTTTCCCATATATGTTTCTATTTATGTTTCTATTTCATATGCAATGGATTCTTGAATGATATATATGTTTCACGTTTAATCGATTTAATTGAGTAATATAAATAGACATATGTATATTGAAATCTCTTTGTTGTTCTCTGTTTATACTTGCAGGAATCAATCTGGCGATCTAAGTTGGATTGGAGGCTACAATAAAAACGACAGAAGGAGAAGAAGGAGCACTTGGACCACAAGTAGGTTCTTCTATCATTTTGTGTGTCTATTTATTCTTAGAGAAAGTGATGGAAAATTCTTTCATATGTTGTTCTAAGTGCCTAGCACCACCCTTAGGGAATTTGATTTATACGTAGATCATAATAATACATAAAAAATTGGCGACTCTGCTTGGGAGTTTCCTATCATTCCTGGTGTATTTTCCTCTGCTTATCCACCCAATAGCATCTACTTTCGGTTATTAGACTCTTGAATCAAATGATTTCATTAGAAATGTGTTCTTTAGCTTGAATTTTGAATCTCTGTTGTGCCCAATGCACTGTTGGTAAAGAAACGGTGCACTTCAATGCACTTTCTCGCACTGAGAGGTGCATTGCAACGTACTGTCTCCCTTTAGAGACCATGTTGCCCCCTTAGCCAACCAAATCCCATTTTATTTTTTCATTGCCATCATTCTCAGCCATTTGTTTGTTGTGTTTTCAATTTTCTGATAACTCTTAGAGACAAGTGAATTTTCCTGATTCTTCCTCCTTTGAAAAGTAAGTTTGTTCAATGTCTCTTTAAGTGTTTTTATTTATCATTGACAAAGTCAATTCAAAGTATTTTATTTCTGCATTAGATCCATTCATTTTTGTCAAGGAAATTGTCATTAAATTCTTCGTTTCCTGTAGGAGAAATTGTAGTTCTATTCTTCGTTTTTCCTAAAAGAGAAATCGTTGTTAAATTCATCATTTCTCAAAGAAGAAAACACTTGTTTTTTGTTGATTTGATGAATATAGTTTCCTTTTTTCATTCACATTAAGGGGATTGAAAATAAAAACCTGCATTTTCATATAGTTAATTTTGTGTTTTGCATAGGAACAAGTTAGGAAAAATGCATATTAGTTTGTGCTCTTTATTGTTTGCTCTCAAAACTTATTTCTCTTTCCCTTGGTAGCTAAGATTTTTCATTGAACATTTCTCTTATCATTTCAGTTTGCATTTTAGAAATTTCCATAACATCATCGCGGTGAACCTCAAAAGGAAAATTGATAAACAAGATCAACTTAAAATTTACATCAATTTACCTAAAAAAGCATTGGACCATAAAGATAACATTTAGAACGACTAGGCTAGATACGTTTTTCAACGTCATAAAACATAGTAGATGTCATTAATTCTATACGATACATTCTGAGTGTGATACCTCACTCCACATACATAAGTATATCAGAGATCATCCATGCACCTTCGGGTATATCGGGTGGTGTTCTTGTACAAAAAGTATAAGGGGGTTCTCTCACCATGCGGTTTCACATTAGACAATGCTTATACGAGCTTGCACCTCCACGTACCTTCAGGTATATTTGGGAGGAAAAATTTAGGTGTCTATCCATCCATATTGAAGCGATTTGGTCACCTTGTAAATTTTGATACACCAAACACAACATTCTAGGAGATTACATGCCCATACTTCTTGCTTCGCCAGGAGGTATTCTGCATTTCATAGTTTCTTGGTAAAACTTTTGCCTAGAATTACCCTTTTATTTTGTTTATTTGTATTTTGTCATAAAATAAATCAGTCATCATGGAAGAAGAACATCTTTTTCCCTATTTTCCACATAGAATAGTACTGAAAGAACCTTTACCACTGGAAGCCACTTCTGGTCAGCAAAGCCATTGAGTCTCCCATATTGCAAAGTCAACCTCTTGAAATATACTTTGGGCCTGACAATGAAATACTTCCACCTGGTTTAATTTTGATTGAAGAAATACCAGAAGACAAAACACCTTTAACTCGAACTCATTTTGGGGCGGAGCTTTACTTGTATGGTTCTTTTCCTCAATAACCTACCTCTGCTTTTGTTGATCATGTTTCTATTATAATTCCCGTATATCAAATAGGGTATACATTTGGTTGAATAACCATGCCTGAGCCAACATCTTTGGTTGGACTATCTACTCTAGTTGTCACAACAACTACTGTCACTAACCCGTCTATTAGGTCCCTGTAATTTTTCAGATTGGCAAGACAAAATGAACAAGGGTAACACCAAACCAACTTTGGGGTCCTAGGACCTAGCCTTCCTAGACTCAGAGAGGGCTCTCTCTATATTTATGTAAAAGATATGACTTGATTAATTTAGGATGTTGATTTTAGGCTAGTTAAAAATGATAGGGTTATGTGTTTCGTTTTTTTTGGTTTGGTTGCTTGTTAAGTATAATAGATAGAGTAAGATAAATTCAAACCACTGGGCTATGGGGTCTTTGAAGGGCTTGAAAATTAAAAAAATAAATCAAGGGTATTTCATAGGGCAACTTAAGAAAGCCAAATGGATCTTAATAGCTTATGTGGGTGTAAAATGAACATTAATTTGTGAATTTAGTAGGTTTAAAGGGCAATTAAGGATCCTTTAACATATACTAGAAGAAGAGGAGCCTTTAAGATCACTATGTTTTAAGAAATAACAAAAGGGAAGGGCACACCATAAACTTCTCTGGCCAGACTTAAGTAAGTAAAATTTGGGACAACAATCCAACAAACCTTAGAGAGTAGGGAACTCCTAAATTCTCTATTTATTTACCTTCAGAGAAAGAAAACATTTAGGATGACATACAAGTGATGATTAAAGAGTAGGGAACTCCTAAATTCTTCAATTAGACTCTAAAATACCTTCAAAGTGACTATTCAAAATGGACTAAAGGATAGGGCAAATGATAAACTTCTTTAGCCAAACCCTAATTAGTAAACTTCAAAGAAAAGGTATTAAAAAAAATGTTTCAAGCTGCACCAAAGGACAAGGAATACCATAAACTTCTTTGGCTTGACTCTATTAAATCAATTTTAAGACAAAAAATCTAAGTGGAACCAGAGAGAAAGTAAGAATTCTCCAATCAGACCCAGCAAAGTAAAACATTTGAAAAATAGAAGGTAGACATACTTAAGTTGCCTCTAACAACATATCTCAAACTAAATTTTCTTCTCTATTGCAAGGGAAAATATGAACAATATGGAAAACATAAGGAAAAAAATACAAGATCGGAATAACATCACCATTTAAACAAGTTCATGAATCCTATGAATATGCTTGCTCCATTGATGTTCAGTCCCAAACAGTCACAAAACTCCAAAGACAACTTCTTCAAAACTCAAAATCTATATTATATTGAGCTCAACAATAAACCAACAACATTATGCAGCATACATGCAATATTTATCTACAAAATGAGGAGGTGGAACCATACCTAGTGTTTCAAAATTCATTTATTACATAGTAAATGTATTTGACCTTTGAGACCATGCAAGGCCCAAGTCAAAATATCTAAAACTCATTAATTGCAAAAATAACTTCTAACATAACTATTTGAGCTAATTTTGGAAAAGGTTTGACTTTATGCTCCAAAATATATTTTTCAATAACTTCTGGTAGGGGCGCAGTGCCAGTGCAAACACGTAGTGCCAAGACTGGAAAAATAGCCTAATTTGCAGATGAGTTTTGGAGGACTTCCCGGTGTCCAAATGCGCTCCATGATAGCTCATTGGAAATCCTGTCCTACCTAGTTTCCATATCTGCCTTCATTTTATAAAATCGTGCCCATTTTCTTTTCCAAAAATAACTTCTCCAAAGACTTCTAAACATGTAGCGCCAGTGCTGAAAAGAGGGTAGAAAGGTGATGTTTTGGTAATTTTTTGCCCTTTTGAGCGACCAATTTTGCTCCAAATGGTCTAAAATTTTCTAAAGATGATGTCCTTGGCATGAGGAACATGAATATGTTGACGTTTTCCCATTTGAGTGCCCCAAAAAAAATCACAGCTCCAGTGGCGCTGCACGTTTGGCCCAATTTTTTGCAAGCCAAACTATCAAAAATAAAAAATGTGCACAAAGGTGCCAAAATTGGAAATTAGCTCACTGATTAGGATTTATATGCTTGAAGGGACATAAAATCAAGAATTTTGAGCTTCTCCTTCTCTTTTTCCTCATTTAGAGCTTGAACCTTTGCAAGGGCTCGTTTGAGCTTGGCCCTTGCAATCATGTTTCTCATGGCATAATACTTTTTCATCTTCCTGTGCATGTTAGTGTCTCTCTTGGCCTTCTCTATCTGACCTTCTAGGTGTAATTTTTCCCTCTCAATTCAATATTCTATATATTTGTTTATTTCTATGTTAGTATGAATTCTTTGTCGAAGTGTACGAAAAAGAACCACTTTAGCTACGCATAACTAATAGCCCTAACAACAATAGAGGCTGCAAAACATCTTCAGATCTGCAATTAGTAGTTAAAATGCTGCAACAAACAGATCTATAAATGGAAAGACATTAGGCAGAAAAGTAAAGAGTTTGCTCCATGCATCCAATGGACAAGACAAGAACACGATTTTTTGAATGAATTTTTATATTACAGGGCACCTGGGAGGAAACAAGAAGGTGTATCCAGATCTCCTCAATGGGATGGGTTCTTTGTAGTCCTCAGCACTTCAGATCTAAGATTTCTCTCTCTTGTAGATGTAGAAAACCCAATGTAGAAGGTAGAGCTCAATGGGAGCAAAATGGCAGAAATGAGACCAAGTGTATAGATCCAGAGTGATCTAATATGCAACAAAAGGTGAAGAATGAAGGGAAAAACCCTCCTATTTATAACAAAATATTGGGTCATTCTAGATCTTGGTGCATGATTAAAATAATGTTAACCAAATCTAGATCCACCTCTATGGAATATTTTATTATTATTTGTTGGAGGGAAAGGGTGTTTGACTTGGGTCAAATCCCTTGATTAGTGAAAAAATAAATAAATAAATGATTTATTTATCTTTTTAAGGAAGTGGTTGGGATATAATCAAATAAATAATGATTTAGTTGATTAATGGTGGTTGATTTGGTCATATTTAACAAGGAATATTATTTAAATAATTATTCCTAGAAAATAATAAGATAACTATGGGTTTATCTCATTAATTTATTTGTTTTTGGGTTAAACATGACTGGGAATAATAATTAAATTATGGTTTAATTAATTATTCCTTTTGGGGTTTTCTAATTAACATAGTGAAAGCAGTTTTACTTGGGGTAAAACTGGTCTTACATGGTGTACTTGGGTCCATCTAATGATGAAGAGTTAGATGACCAAAAAATGGTGTAACAGATTGCCCCCCAGCGTGCGAGTGTCAGGAGCAAATCGTATGACCAAAGTACGTTGTAAGAAAACAATCACTAGACAACAAAGGGTATGTCAGAGAGAGAAATATGAGGTAGATAGTGTGCTGAAGGACTAGACCCTGAGGAGACGAGACTCGCAGGTGCAACAAGTCTCTGTTATGAGAGGGTACCTGTGCTGAAGGCGGCGGGGGAGGCATACCTATGCCCGCCGTGAAAAAGTACAAAAGAATAGTGTGTCCAGTGAACAAGGGACCGAACCATAGAGTACAGCTGGCATAATCAAGAGCCAGATAAAAATACAATGAATAGTCTCACATACATGCGGTGCCTGGGATAACAGCCAGGACTAGTACAATATCATCTGAGTACATGAGATAAATACAACCCAAATGCCCCCGGTAAATGGGGAAGGGCTCACAAAATCTGACTGATACATGCAAATCATAGAGGTGCTGCAAGTGGCTAAGGCCAACATCATCAAAATCTGGAGCGGCATCAAAGGCGGCAATGAAGAGGTCATCCGGGCATGTGGGGGGCTACCTGCAGGGCCACCCCCTCATGAGGGCTGAGACATCTCACACACGCCCGGGAATCATCAAGAGCTGCTGCTGGGTCACTGGACTGTCCAGTATACGAATCTCGATCATGTTGAAAGGAGCTGGAGAAGAAATCAAGTCAAAGGGAGGTAAGAAATCCCCCTGCCTGATCCGAGGCACCGAACAAAAATGGAAGCTGGAACCAAGGTACACCGCCCTCTAGACCTTGCTTCTGGAATAAATGTGCTGAGGTCGATAGAAGGAGGTCCGCCTTAGGTGAGGTAATGAGAGATCCTCAACTAAGGCACGAGAGAAGAGCAATAGAGCGACGGACAGACTGACACTAATGATGATGGTGGAAATGGGAAGGATGGAGTGGCGAATGAACGACTTCCCTCGTTAGAGCATAAAGGGCATGAATGACATGGCAGCGACTGACACAATATCAAAAGGGACAGGGGACAGTGGGTCTGAAGGTCATGAGATGCGACACAAGAGAGGAACCAAGCAAAAAAGAATGGAGGGCTATAGTATGGTGTAAAAGGATGCAGGATAGACTCCATGAATGCAATGATGACTCAACTCGGATGCTCTAAGCAAGGGCGAGTAGATAGTGCGGCCACACAATAAAGGCCCCCAATGGGGGGTCATAGAAGCATGAGTACAAGGTGGGTACTCATGACGAAAATCAACACGAACATGGACAAGTAAGGGGGCGATATGGTGCCCCAAGTACAAGTGTCGTAGGTTAGGAAATTCGATTTTAAGGAGCGGTGAAGTGATCCTTCGTGGAAAAATGTGTCCGGGTGAAGTATCAAATCACCAAAAACTAAGGAAAACCCATTTGAGAGCTCGGTGAGATCTATCCAGCGGTGCTGACGGTTCGTCGAACGGGGCTACGGTGTGGTCGCAGCAGTCGAAAGAAGAAACAGGGGTTTTCTTTTAATGAGGCGGTTTTCCCTCCAAAATCATTCATTTTCTATTGTTGCTGTGGTGAATGTGGAGAGGAGAGAAGGCCCTAAATCTTGCGGCGAACGTAGCGGACAAACCGACCGTTAGATTCGAGATCTGTCAGTTGGAGGTGAGAGGCCTAACCTTGCTCTTGCATTTTGATGGATTACATTTGCAGTTGAGGGCCCAAAACCCCCAGAAACAGCCCCTCCTTCATCTCTATGGCCGGGTCGCACTTTTTTGGGGCAAAAAGTACAACCCAGGACGCAGGTATTAGGGCAACAAGTGCGACCTGGTCCCGAAAATGGCAGAAAACTGCGGCCTGGGAGATGAGGGGGGTTTGGTGCTGTTTGATGGCTGGGAGTTGGGTTGTGGTGTGTGGTTATGGTGTTCCCGATCTGTACCCTGACAAAAAGAATGTGGTTGTGCAGGTATGGCAGAGTTGCGGGTCAACTGGAGAGAGAGGGATCTAGGAACACTTCGGACAGAGATCCAGGTGGATCAGGGCGTTCGTCGTGTAGTGGCCAGATATAGGGGCATATGGTGCCCTCTCGGATGTGTGTAGGGGCAAGTGGTGCCCCCTAGAATGTATGGGGGGGCATATGGTGCCGCCAGTTTTTGGATTTTGTTTGTAACATGCTATAGGCATGTCGGATGTATATGTATGGGGGGGGCGTATGGTGCCCCCCAGTTTTTGGAACATGCTATGGGCATGTCGTAAGTATATGTATGGGGGGGCGTATGATGCCCCCAGTGATGTATGTAGGGGTAGGTGGTCTGAAGTGATATGGGACTCGAGAGGGTCTTCTAAATGTGGAAGAATACGGGGTCTAGAGTCAACACGACCAGATACACTAGGAGAGTGGTGGAGAATGGCTTCTCTTGGTCTCTCAAATGTGGGTGCCCCCTTACCCAAACATTGGGTTTCGATGTAATGACCCCAAGGTGGATGTGGTGTGAACGCATGGGTTCGATGTAAGGGGGAATAGATGAAGTCAGGGGTGGGAATTTCTTCCATAATGTTGTCATCGTGATAGAAGATGGGGTGACTGGTGGAAGAAGAACTACCTGACGTGGTGAAGTGGCCTGAATCATTGTCCTGAGAAGAGAGGTTCGCATGCGTATCGTCACAATGGGTGACCGAAGAGTAAGTAGATACCGGATCTACCGATGTTGAGCCCAAGATGCCCGCTGAAGGAAGGTCAAGCGAAACAACAGGGGAGGATTCAGATGGAATGTTCCCCAATGGTCTCATGGATGATGACAGGTACAAAATGGTGACGAAGGGCTCCGTTGGCTTAAAAGCGGGAGGCGGAATGTGAATGTCCTCTGGTCTGATCGAAGCGGCCTTGAACTGGCGGTACAAGTCCAAGGAGGAACGGTACTCGTCAAGGCGGGGACAGAGGTGGGTGTAATGGCCGTGAAAATCGCACAAGGCACAAGGGTGGTTTGTGCGCAAGTGTTTGAGTTTTGGGAGGGAGTCGGGGATAGTGACATGTACTTCTGGGAGATCAGAGTTGGGGAATGTCTCATTGACCAGAAGCTTGAGGTGGGGCAATTCAGGACACATGTGAGTGGCATGACCGACGACATCACACAAAGCGCATCGAATGGCGGGCTTTGGTGGTCGTGGGGGGGTAATGGATGTCGGGGGGGCCGGATCGTGATGGGTTGCCCCCCTTCGGGCTTTGCCTGTCGTCCCGGGAGCCGTCACAACAGGAGAAGGGTCCTGTGGAGGTGCTGGGGGCACAGTGGCTATGGAGGAAGCGAGGGGGACCGGTTGAACCGGTGTCAAAGCCATGTAAGGTTTGGGGTGACCGGGGGGGGTGGCGGCTGGGGGGTCAAGGTACCAAACCGGAATACCCAAGGTCAAGTTAGGGAGAGAGAGGGTGGCCATGACGGGGACAGAATATACTCCGGGAGGGGGAGCCAAGAAGGGGATCTGTCCAGCAGGGTAGTGACCAGGAGGTACGGCTCCAAGATGGTTAAGGCCGGGGGGGACCGAGCCTGGAGGATAAAGAGGTTCGAGGATACCAGCTGTAGGGGGAGGTCCGGAAGGAGGAGGTCCGGCTGGCGGAGATGAATGGCTAGGAGCGGGTTGCGGAGGGCGGGGGGGAGGGTGCGGACTAGCCGAGGCAGGCCGTTTATGGGCAGCCTGAGACGATTGCATCATGCAAATATTCGACAAGCTGGGATCCGTAATAGGAGGGGGGGAAAGGTGAGGAAAAGTACCAAGCAGGGTGGAATCTTTATAAACGCCGGGGGAGACACTGGTCAAGGAATCGACGGTTTGCTTGTTGGCTACAGAAGAGATGGTCGTCTCGGAGGAGGACGGAGACGGCGGCTCATGATACGATAGCTGGTCAATGGTGACTATCTTCCCATTATGTGGAAAAGACATCTTGCGGAAGACCGCGGATGGGACAGCAGACATGGCATAGGTGTAGCTTCGCCCCAATAGAATGTTGTAGTCTAGAGGGGCGTCGATGACTTCGACATCAACGCAAACAGTCTTACCGGCGAGGGTGATGGGACAGTTACGAAACAGGCCAATAGGCTGGGAGGCATGACCATCCCACGCTCGAAGAGTGATCGTGGAAGGGGCCAACTCAGGGGAGCCGAGTTGCTTCCAAACCGAAGCGGACATCACACAGGTGGATGCCCCCTCATCAATTATACACCGGGATACAGTGGCGTTCCGGATTTTGACTGGGATTTGGAAAGCAACGGAAGGAGGAAGAGGAGGGTGGTCCGATTGAGTGGCGTCGAAAACAATCATTTGGTCATCAGCAGGATCAACGGCGCCCACGGCAGATAGTAGAGCCTTCCGTTGGGAAGGGCACGACTGGAGGAGTTCCAGTGTGGAAATGGCAGCAGGGGATTGTGCCAAATCATCTACTATACTGTACGTTTGGGCGGCTCGACCAGAAGCAGCATTTCGGCGTAATGGACCCTTTGGAATCTTTGGGTGGACCTCAACTTTGGGTTGAGGGATGTGTAAGGGGCCACTAGGTGTCGAAAGAGGCTCTGTAGAACCTGAAGATGGAGGCTCGGGAGCAGACTGAGCAGGAGGCTTGGGGTACTGGCGAGACCGAGTGTGAAGGTGAAGGTCGACAGAAGGGGACGAATCGGAGCGCATCATAAGGATCTGGTAGTCAGAGGAACCAGAAATGGACGATGGTGTGGCTGCATGGCTGTTGGGGGGTTGGGTAGCCACGAATCCCTGTTGAGGGAAAGGATCATTGAACACAGCTGGCGGGGTGGTGGCCACATTAGGAGGAGCGTGAGGGGAGACGTGTTGTCCGCGCAATGTGGCTTGAGACTCCCACATCTGTCGCATCTGGGGTAAGAGAGGACAATCGTGAGTGTAGTGACCGTAATCACTGCAACACGAACAAGGCTTGTTTGTGCGAAGCGGCCTGTCCGGCCTGGGCGGGATGCCCTGAGGCTGGTTGCTAGTGTTAGGGTCCATACCAGAATTGGGTCCTCGGTTACCGGGGGCAGATGGGTTCTGGTTGCCTCTCCGCCTTCTTTGAGAAGAAGGGGGAATAAACGCGCCCTGCTGTGCAAATACTTGCCCTGGAGGGGGTTGTAAGGGCTGTTGCAGGTGGTGAGGAGGCAAGGGAGGCGGAAGCGCATATGCTGGAGGAGTTGGCGCACCAGGCTGCGGATAAAAGTAAGGGTTGGGTTGGGCGGCATTGAGGTAAGCAGGAGGTTGGGCAAAAGGAGGAGGCATGCCGTATCCTGGATACATGTTGCCGGGAGGGGGCAGAGTGCTAGAGGTGCTGGCCCCTCCCTGAGGGAGGCCATGGCTCATAGGAGGGTGAGCAGAGGGGTGGGAAAGATATCCAACAATACCGTCAGCGGAATGAGATGCCCCCGGGGCGTTAGCGCCACCGGGCCTGGGGATGTCAGGGAGAACGGTATGAACATAACCAGATTGAGCGTAGATCGGGTCATATTTTAAAGCTATTTGGAGGGCGGCTTCTTCAGATTGAGGAAAGTGAGAGGCGACATCTTTGCCGATGGGAGATGGGAGGGTGCGAAGGAACCAGTCCATGTAAACCCGATCTTCAAAGGGAGGGGCTCGACATAAGCTCCGTCTTCGTCGCCATTCCTGAACATGGGAAGAAAGGCGTGTGGAAGAGGATTGCTTAAATGAATTCAAGAGCTCCGTACCAGTGTCGTATCGGAGAGGGAGCTGGAAGTACGACAAGAAGGCTTGGGCAAGAGTCTCGAACGTGGTATGGGAGGAAGTGGCCTCTTCGACATACCATTTAGAAGCTTCGCCGGTAAGTGTGCGTTGGAACAAACGAAGACGGATGGAGTCATCGGTAATGGAGTTGGAGGAACACCACATGTGGAAAGACCGGACGTGATTGGTTGGGTCTTCGCCATTAAGGCCCTTAAACTTAGGGATATCAGAGGGTAGCTTGGTGGGCATAGCGGGCCAGGTAGTATTATGGTGAATGGGGTCATTAATCAACTGATGGAAATCGGGGAGGCTGAGGCCTGCAATGTACGGCAGCACAGGGGTGGCCGGAGTAGTGGTTGTGACGGTTCCGCTAGAGGTAGGGCCGGCATTGGGGCCGGGAGAACCGCTAGCATTAGGCCCTGGTCCAGACATGGTGAAGGTAAAAGGGGGAGAACCGGAAGGAGAAGGGGGACCTGAGGAATCAGGAGAGGAGTCGGAGTGCGGACTCGAAGGTGGACTGGCTCGACGACGACGGTGCGGAGCAGGTCGATCAACCGGGAACTGAGGATGAAGGCCAAGAAGTCTCCGGGAAAGGCGCCTTGGGGGCGCAATGACGACAGGAAGAAGGAAACCGACAAGGGCAGAAAGGGACAAAATCAAGAAGGTCAAGGGCAGATAAGGTGCAGTGACGATTGATTTTAGAGTCTTTGCCAGGCGGTGTAAACCAGGCGCTTCTTCACTTAAGGTCAGTGTGTGGTGTGCGTTAATTTTAATTTTTAAACTCTTTCCGTTGTTGAGAGCAAAAAAGTGTGCAACGTAGCTGAAAATAAACCTACAGAGAACAGAATAAAAATGCTGAAATAACAGAAAAATAACAGCTACATATGCATCTATCAAACCCAAGAAAGTGGGTCTCTCAAAACTATGCTGAAAAAAAAAAGGGAAAAACTATGGAAACACACACAAACGAAGCTCAACAGATCTAGGGTCAAAGGGGACAGGGATCTGGAGGATAAAGCTGCAGATAAGGGGTGCAGATCACAGCCAAGAGACAGGGGCAAGGTGGCTGGAAAAAAGGGAAATCAGCAAAAAGCCGGGAGGGGCAAGGCAGAGGCCTTTAGGGAGGTCCAAACAAAACGACAAGAGGTGATTTGAAAGGAAAAGAGGCTGATTTCGATGGATCTGGAAGTGAGGTCACAGATCTGGAAAAAGAAAGGGCTGAAGCTCTGAAACCGACGGCTGAAACAGCTGAAACTCTTCCACAAAAAGTGGAGGGTACTAAAGCCCTAAGGGGCTGGGTTCCCACTTAGATGAGTAAAAACAGATCGGATCTTGGTCAAGGCGGGCTGAGACAGAGGCTGGAAAACCCTGGCAGAGGCTGCAGCAGAACCCAGAAAAATTACAGAAAAAATGCTGGAAAAAAGGCAGGTCGCAGGTTCTGACCTGATTTTGGTTGAGGTCGCAGGTTTTGGGCCAAAAGGTGCGACCCCCCCGTTCCGGCTGTTTCGGCGGCAGATTTTCTGAAAAATTGCCGTCTCAGGTGCGGCTGGTGTCGCTTACCTGCGCAATAGGGCCAGAAACACACGGAAGTTAGAAATTTTAGGTTTTTAGGGTTTTATGTGAGAAAAATGACATGAAAAGAGAAAAACTAAGCAGCTAAAAAAGAAGCCCTAGGGCCTGAAGTAGCTGGATATGCAGGAATATGAAAAACGACATCGGTCGTAATTTAAAACCCGTGTGGAGTCGCCATTTGTTAGTAT
Organism: Pinus albicaulis; assembly: GCA_034641835.2. Lineage (NCBI taxonomy): Eukaryota > Viridiplantae > Streptophyta > Pinopsida > Pinales > Pinaceae > Pinus > Pinus albicaulis. The sequence goes on from CM076578.1 coordinate 1,695,903,633, forward strand.
GAATTCTTTGTCGAAGTGTACGAAAAAGAACCACTTTAGCTACGCATAACTAATAGCCCTAACAACAATAGAGGCTGCAAAACATCTTCAAATCTGCAATTAGTAGTTAAAATGCTGCAACAAACAGATCTATAAATGGAAAGACATTGAGCAGAAAAGTAAAGAGTTTGCTCCATGCATCCAACAGACAAGACAAGAACACGATTTTTGAATGAATTTTTATATTACAGGGCACCTGGGAGGAAACAAGAAGGTGTATCCGGATCTCCTCAATGGGATGGGTTCTTTGTAGTCCTCAGCACTTCAGATCTAAGCTTTCTCTCTCTTGTAGATGTAGAAAACCCAATGTAGAAGGTAGAGCTCAATGGGAGCAACAATGGCAGAAAATGAGACCGAGTGTATAGATCCAGAGTGATCTAGTATGCAACAAAAGGTGAAGAATGAAGGGAAAACCCTCCTATTTATAACAAAATATTGGGTCATTCTAGATCTTGGTGCATGATTAAAATAATGTTAACCAAATCTAGATCCACCTCTATGGAATATTTTATTATTATTTGTTGGAGGGAAAGGGTGTTTGACTTGGGTCAGATCCCTTGATTAGTGAAAAATAAATAAATAAATGATTTATTTATCTTTTTAAGGAAGTGGTTGGGATATAATCAAATAAATAATGATTTAGTTGATTAATGGTGGTTGATTTGGTCATATTTAACAAGGAATATTATTTAAATAATTATTCCTAGAAAATAATAAGATAACTATGGGTTTATCTCATTAATTTCTTTGTTTTTGGGTTAAACATGGCTTGGGAATAATAATTAAATTATGGTTTAATTAATTATTCCTTTTAGGGTTTCTAATTAACATAGTGGCTTGATTTTACTT